>ML104627.1:19456-55981 GCA_003697995.1 Taxidea taxus jeffersonii | reverse complement strand
TTCTGACTGGCGTAAGGTGTTATCTCAATGTGGTTTTAATTTGAATTTCCCTGATGGCTTATGATGATGAACATTTTTTTTCATGTGTCTGTTAGCCATCTGTATGTCTTCTTTTGAGAAGTGTCTGTTCATATCTTCTGCCCATTTTTTTGACTTGATTATTTGTTTTTTGGGTGTTGAGTTTAGGAAGTTCCTTATAGGTCTTGGATATCAGCCCTTTGTCTGTACTGTCATTTGCAAATATCTTCTCCCATTTTGTGGGTTGCCTCTTTGTTTTGTTGACTGTTTCCTTTCTGTGCAGAAGCTTTTGATCTTGATGAAGTCCCAAAAGTTCATTTATGCTTTTGTTTCCTTTGTCTTGGAGACATGTCTTGAAAGAAGTTGCTGTGGCTGATATCGAAGAGGTTACTGCCTGTGTTCTCCTCTAGGATTTTGATGGATTTCTGTCTCACATTGAGGTCTTTCATCCATTCTGAGTTTATCTTTGTGTATGGTGTAAGAGAATGGCCAACTTTCATTCTTCTGTATATAGCTGTCCAATTTTCCCAGCACCATTTATTGAAGAAACTGTCTTTTTTCCATTGGATATTTTTTCTTGCTTTGTTGAAGATTAATTGACCATAGAGTTGAGGGTCCATATCTGGGCTCTCTGTTCTGTTGAATTGGTCTATGTGTCTGTTTCTGCGCCAGTACCATGTTGTCTTGGTGAACACAGCTTTGTAATATAGCTTGAAATCAGACAATGTGATGCCCCAGCTTTGTTTTCCTTTTTCAATGTTTTGTTGGTGGTTTGGGGTCTTTTCTGGTTCCATACAAATTTTAGGATTGTTTGTTCCAGCACTTTGAATAATGCCATTGGTATTTTGATTGGGATGGCATTGAAAGTATGGATTGCTCTGGGCAGCATAGACATTTTAACAATGTTTATTCTTCTGGTCTATGCTGCTCAGCATTCTCTTTGAGTTCTCCTTTCAGAGCTGCGTGTTCTTTAGAATCTTCTCAATGACAACAAGCTAACATTAATAATATATTAATATCATAACCTATAGGTATTGAATCCTTACAAGGAAAAAGGCAGCATATTAAATTACATTTAATATGTATTTACATGGAATTAATATGTATTTACATGGTTTATCTCCTTCCACCCTCATAACAAGCTCACGGGATGGGCATCTTCCTGCCATATTATAGATCAGGGTAACAAGTCTCTAAGTGTCAGAGTTGAGATGGGACCCAGGGAGCCTGGCTTTAGTTGCCATTGGCTCATGCCATTAGTTTGAGGGCACATTTACTACACAGTTTTGGATGTAATTGCTTTTTAGAAACTGAGCTGTGTCTGTCCAATTAGGTGATAGTTGTATTATATTACCTCCATTGAGTATGTAAGCTAGATCGAAGTATGCTTTTGATCTATTAACTATTTCGCACACTTGGTTTTGGATCAAAAACAAATCTAAAAAGACTACCACTTCAGAGAATTCCAATTTAAATGTGTCACAGTGTCTTTTACCTTATGCTAATAACTATTTGGAACTTTTAAAGAATGTGTATATAAAGCAAAATAGACAGTATGGAGGTATTCTGTTTCATGTGGTTTAAAAAAGTCCTTGTGTAAGAGGGAAGAGGAGGGTGAGGACTAGTGTTTAGGCTGGTTGCTTTGAAATATTAATTTCATTTAATCAAGAACTGGTGCCAAAGTCATTTTTGTTTTCATGTTCTAGACAGGAAATTTGAGGATTAGTTAAGTTCAAGGTCACTCCAACAGTAAATTAGTTTTCTGGCTCTAAAACTCATGTTCAGCTCATGGGAGAACAAGGATTTATTCCTTTGTAATGAGGACCCTGTTTTCCCCTTTTCTCTGTTCAGCTAGTGTGGGGCTCGTCTTTGTCTAGTATTTGCAGAATTAGGGCAAAAGAAGTCTTATGGAGGACGGAATGTTGTATGAGGATGTGGTTTAATATGGCAGGCTGGTGCCTCAGAATAGAATCAGGCACACCTGGAGTGAGGACTATAAATGAAATGGGTTTGGGAAGTGATTTCCTTGGTGCTTGCAATATTTATCTATAATTTAAAAAATTACATTATGGGGCATGATACATTGGATCCCTAGGATCATTCATTCTGCTGAATGTCATGGCTCATTAAAGTTTAACAATGAAATATGAAATCAGGCTTTCTGAAATGACCCCTGATCTTTAGTTTGCTGAAATATTTTCTGTCTGCTCAAAGCAATGAGAGGCAGCACTCTCTATGAGACATTGGGAAGCTGCTGTAGCTTTGTATTTTTTTTTTTAAATATTTTATTTATCTATTTGACAGATAGAGATCACAAGTAGGCAGAGAGGCAGGCAGAGAGAGAGGAAGGGAAGCAGGCTCGATCCCAGGACCCTGGGGCTCGATCCCAGGACCCTGGTATCTTTTTTTTTTTTTTAATTTTTTTAAAGATTTTATTTATTTATTTGACAGAGATCACAAGTAGGCAGAGAGGCAGGCAGAGAGAGAGGAGGAAGCAGGCTCCCCGCTGAGCAGAGAGCCCGATGCGGGGCTCGATCCCAGGACCCTGAGATCATGACCTGAGCCGAAGGCAGAGACTTTAACCCACTGAGCCACCCAGGCGCCCCAGGACCCTGGTATCTTGACCTGAGCCAAAGGCAGAGGCTTTAACCCACTGAGCCACCCAGGCGCCCCACTGTAGCTTTGTAAATACCTCCATGAACACATATGGATAGCAGAGCAGCCAAGATACCAGGACTCCATCCTGAGTGCTCATGCTGGAAAGGTATTGGTTCCAGCTTTAGTTATCCTAATCATATACAGGTTGTGCAGGTGGAAAAATGCATCTCTGGAGTAAGCCTGGGTTTAAATCTTAGCCTACAAGCCAAGGTAAACTGCAAGGTAACTTTGTGAAATTCTTTCACTTCTCAAAGTGTATCTACTCAAATAGGAATAATATTGGCCTCTGCCTTGTGGGAGGAATATGGTAAGATCTTCAGGAAACATAGAGTCTGGCTTCTAACAAGCCCCTGGTACAGGTTGCTGTTACTGTGGGTAGGTCTAGACTGTGTACAGTGTGGGGAGGGGCATTGCCAAAGTCTTGTAGCCCATTGACTATATATACTTTCAAACAGGCCTGTGGGCAACCTGTTTTCATAACTGCTGATGTGCTAAATTTTTTTTCTTTTCATTTTTAAATGACTGCTTTCACATTATAATTGCAGGCAGAGTTGAGAGGTTGAGACAAGGAATGTGTGGCTTTTAAAGCGTGAAATATTTACTATCTGGCCATTTACCAAAAAGTTCACTGAGACCTGATTTAGTGCCTAAGAAAGACATAGGCATGAGTTCCAGCTCCACCATTTCCTAGCTGTGATCTGGGTCAAGTTACTTTTCCTCTCTTTCTCAATCTGTCTGTCTCACTCTTTTTTTTTTTTTTTTTTTAACTTTTTCTCTCTTAACCTCAATATTCTCATAGGTTAAGTGGGGGTAATAATATGGCATAGGGATTAAATCCGGCCAATTCTATAAAGATTTGGGCATGGTTTCTGGAGCATCATAAGAGCTTAACAAACACTGCCCTGATACTTAATATTCAGAGAATACTGAATTTGGTCAGGGTTGGCTTCTTTGAGGAGGCAGAGCTTGATTTAGGCCGCTGGGTTTTGGAGAATGTACAGAATCTGGATAAGCAGACACCAAGAAAGAAAGGGAAGGTCATAATAAACACCCCTCATGTGAGAGTAAATGCTAAGCCAGTGTAGGTGGAATGAATAAAGAGAGTGGTAGATCTTGGTAGGTTTTGAGGTCTGGGGCTGAGGAGTCAGATGTGAGTGAACGAATGAAAGGGTATAGACAGATGCCAACTAGATGCCTACTCACACTCCAGACCAGATCATAGCCCAGGGCTCAGTCCACCCATTTAAGCTCACCTATCTCCACAGAACCAGGCTAATGCTCAGAGGAACTTTACCCCAAGGCAACATTACTCTAGGCCGTGGTACATACCTGTATTGCTGTTTTCTGATGCTGTTTGTCATGTGCTCAGGGAACTCAGGGATAATGTTCAAATTAGTCTAGGAAAATTATATTGTGAAGTTAGGTCTGTTCTTTCAAAGAACAATCATCAGAGAATTCCAAATGTGACTATTAGTGATTTTGGATTTCTCTACTGTTTTGAATCTCTCATGCCCCTATTAAAAATAATCTGTGGCTGATTGTACAAAGCAGCCATTGTCTTTCACATCCAGCGTGGATTTGATTCTCTGAGAGGTGGGAAACAGCAGGAGCTAATGGCTTTGGTTTTCCGGCCCTGCCGACTCTGCTGGGTTGCAAGGCTGTCTGATTCACCGGGCTTTTGTGTACGGCCTCACTAATTAGGTGTAATCAAGACACTCCTGAGGAATTTCAGAGATGCCTTTGTCCTGTCCAGTCTGATTCATTTCCCCATGGAAAGTATATTGCTGGAGCAGACAGAAAAATTTTGGAGCCCTCTTAGCAGTGTAGGCGTGGTGCCAAAGGTTTTAGATTATTTTGGGATTCAATGGACTTGTGTTTTTGTTTATCTGAGAGTGAAAGAGGAACCAGACTGTACACTGAGATTGGGTCACAGAGGCATGGAAATATAAAATGTGGCATTTCCCTACTTGGTAGAAGATTCATTGGGATGGTCATTTCACTGTCTGGATTGAAAGTTTAGATTTCTTTGTTGAAAAATGAAATAATAACTCCTTCCTAGGATTATATACACACAGCTCCTGCTTGTGCTAACAAACCGTGGGGACTCTTTCATTGTTCAGTAAATGTGTCTGACTTGCTACAGAGTAATACTCTCTTCCCTCATGATGACTTGTGATTTTAAAAAAAGGATCATTTTGGAATCTAGTCCATTTGTACATCATTGGCTTTCATTTTTTTACTTTTTTTAAAATTTTATTTTATTTTTTCAGTGTTCCAAGATTCACTGTTTATGCACCACACCCAGTGCTCCATGCAATATGTGCCCTCCTTAATACACACCACCAGGCTCACCCAACCTCCACTCCCCTCCCCTCCAAAACCCTCAATTTGTTTCTCAGGGTCCACAGTCTCTCATGCTTCTTCTCCCCCTCTTATTTCCCCCAATTCTCTTTTCCTTTCCTTCTCCTAATGTCCTCCATGTTATTCCTTATGCTCCACAAGTAAGCTTTCATTTGTTTAAGGGTGAGTGTTTATATAAGGTAATAAACACTTTCTAGTCCTTGGCATTTGATGTAGCTTCTGGGTCTATTTGTCTCGATTTTGCATATGGTTTTGTTTATCTAATTTTTCTAAACCAAAGATTTGTTTGCTAATTCAACTATATGGGTGCTAGAGGCTGCTCTGAGTAGGGCTGTATTAATTCCAGAAGTAAATTAGCCTTCAGCAAATTCAAAGTAGAAGCTCTTAATTTAGACAGAATGTGTTAATCATTGAATAAGTAACTCTTGTAGAAATAAGGCCTACTATGTCTTTGAAATAAATTTAGATTCAAGAAGCATTTCTTGGACCTCACCATGTTTGGATCTTAGGCATAGGCTGGGAAAGGTAGGATGATGAGGAACTCATGAAGCCTTATTCTGATGGCATATAGGTTTATCTTTGGAGAGTTAGGACAAATACATACAAAATGATTAGAGACTTTTATCTTGATACACATCAGGGTATCTTAAACTTGACACACTATGGATACTTTGGGCTGCATAATTCCTTGTTGTGGGGGCTGCCCTGTGCATTGTAAGAGATTTAACAGCATCCCTGGCCTATACCCACTAGATGCCAGCAACACCCCCTTCCTAGTCATGACAATTAAAAATGTCTCCAAACATTGCCAAATGCCCTTCAGAGGGCAAAAACCACCCCTGGTTGAGAACTGCTGATGTAGATTATAATCCAAGTACCAAGCAACGTGACATGGACCACTGATGCCCATCTGAGGAGCCATATGGGGAGGGCTGTGAAGCTCTGCAGTGGTTGCCAATCCACATTATCTGTGGAGAGAATAAATGTTTGCACATGTATGTACTGTGTTCTGCAAATATTTGTAGATTCTATTGTGGGAAAAAATTGCAAATGTATTTAAAACTGTTACTGAACTCAAAGTAGCTTTTGGCTATTTCATATTTTCTCACTCGGAAGATACTAAAAATGTAGCTGGTGATGTTTAAGTGTCTAGTCTGGCTTTGACTGTGGGCTCCAGAGTCAGATTGCCCAGTACCTGCCACTTAATTAGCTATCCAACTTGGAATAAGTGTTAGCCCGTGTCTCAATGTTCCCATTTGTACAAAAGGAGTAATATTTGCTTTTAATTTAGTATCATTGGGAAGATTAAATGACATATTTCATACGTAGTTTACAGTATAATGAGTAGGCATTTAGGAAATGGTAGCTCTTCTTTATTTTAGGAGATATGCAGTGGTTTTTTTTTTTTAGAGATTTTATTTATTTATTTGACAGACAGACATCACAAGTAGGCAGAGAAGCAGGCAGAGAGAGAGGAGGAAGCAGGCTGTCCGCAGAGCAGAGAGCCCGATGCGGGGCTCGATCCCACGACCCTGGGATCATGACCTGAGCCGAAGGCAGCGGCTTTAACCCACTGAGCCACCCAGGCGCCCCGAGATATGCAGTGTTTTGACTCTCAAATTCTGGAAACCATTAGTTTAGATTTTAAGTGCTATGAGATCAGAATGGGAAGGGAGGGGGGATAGCCTCTTTGGGAAGCTTTCATGAAGGAAATCAAATTGAGAGAGATAGGGGGTTATGGAACTGTATTTGCATAGCACTCAGTATCTACTTGCTTGCTTAGGACATGGGGCCATAGGAGGTAAGAAGGTGGGTCCACGACTTTCCAGCTTTTGGAGATCAACTGAAATTGAGTGTGGTTGTATAGATTCTAAGGTGGTCCTCATGATCCCCGCTTCCTGGATCCATGCCCTTGTGTGATCCTCTGAATAAGGTGGAGGGGGGGAATCTGTGACTTGTTTCTAACCAATAAAATACAGCAAAGGTGATGGTATGTATGCAACCGTGTGTATGTGATTATGTTATATAAGATTGTAATGCCTGTATTAAAAGGAGATGGTCATTTTTGGTAGCCTTGAAGAACACTGTTATGTTGTCAGATGCCTATGGAAAGGGCTGTGTACCAATTGCTGCCAGTAAGAAATGGAGGCCCTCACTCTGGTAGTCTGCAGTGAACTGAATGCTGACAATAGACATCTGAGCTAAGAAATGGAGTCTTCCCCCAGCTGAGCTTCAGATGAGCACCCAGCCCTGGCTGGTACATTGATTACAGTTTTGCAGAAGAACCAGTTTAGTCCTACCTGGACTCTTGACCCACAGAAACTATGAGATAAGTATGTGTTGCTTGAAGCTGCTAAATTTGTGCTACTATTGTTATGTAATAATACAGTGAGTGGATATAGAGATGGATGGAACTCTCACCAGAAAAAGACCCTTCAACTCAACAGGTCCAAGTCTGAACTTGTTACCTTCCCCCAATCTTTTTTTTTTTTTTAAAGATTTTATTTGTTTATTTGACAGACAAATCACAAGTAGGCAGAGAGGCAGGCAGAGGAGGAAGCAGGCCCCATGCAGAGCAAAGAGCCCGATGCGGGGCTTGATCCCAGGACCCTGGGATCATGACCTGAGCCGAAGGCAGAGGCTTTAACCCACTGAGCCAACCAGGTGCCCCAACTTCCCCCAATCTTATCCTGTGTCCCTTTCTTAGGGAATATTTCTAGCATCCCAACCCCAGTGTAACCAAGCTACACACTGTGAAGCTATCCTTGATTCCTTTTTACCCCCATCGTAAACTCTATTCAGATTGGTCTCAAATTCCTACTTATTCTCTCCCCCAAGTGTCTCTCTCTCTCTTTTTTAAAAAAATATTTTATTTATTTATTTGGGAGAGAGAGAGAGATTACAAGTAGGCAGAGAGTCAGGCGCGGCGGGGTGGGGGGGAAGCAGGCTCCATGCTGAGCAGAGAGCCTGATGCAGGGCTTGATCCCAGGACCCTGAGATCATGACCGGAGCCGAAGGCAGAGGCTTAACCCACTGAGCCACCCAGGCGCCCCCCCACCCAAGTGTCTCTTGACTCAGTTCCCTCCTTTTCATTTTCCCCATCCCTTATGCTAGTTTCGATTTGAGTATTTCTAGCCTGAACAATAGCAGTAGTCTCTTGACTTACCTCTTTGTCTCTAGTCTATATCTCTTTCCAATCTGTTTCCCACATTGTCTCCCGATTTTTGATTCTTAATGCCAATCTGGACATGTAATCCCCCCGATAATGGAACACTGAATGGCTTTCCATTCCCCATGGCAGGCAAAGCTCTCTCCCTGATAATCCCTCTGACCCTCGTTCTACTTCTTTCCTTGGCTGTCCCTCACTTCAGGACTGTGTGTCACCTCTGAGAAGACTTCCTCAACTCCTCCTCCTGAATTGTCCTGAGTCTTCCAGATTGGGTTTCTAGAATCCCCGGGACAGTCTCCATCATGGGTAGTATTAATTGACTTATTACTAGCCTGAAATTTTCTAACAGATTGTGAGATTCTTAAGGGTAGGGACTTTGTCTGGTTCCCCACAGTATCTCCAGCTTCTGCTGATGAGCCAGGTTCATAGTAGGGGCTTGGTAAATGTTGCATGCATGAATGAATGAATATACATGCCAGAGCTACATCTGTGCACTAGTTCTTCAGACACCCTGCCACCTCCTTTAACCTCCCCAAAATAGTTCTCCTGCCTTTCTGGGTGTGAATCTTCTTCCTCTTCACATCTGTCACTTTAAGTGTGATTCTGCAGAATTTGGAAGAAAACACGTGATGAGCTGTCTAGTTTTCTGGGTTGTTAGTTTTCTGTCTGTCTCTCTCTTTTTTTCTTTCCTTTGTTTCAAGTCATCGTGTCCTGCAGAATTGTCATGGGCAAACTTTTTAGGAGTATGGTTTATAAACAAAATTCTGTTGCAAAGAGAGCTATTTCCTTTATTGGTCTTACTGCAAGTTATGTTATCTCAAATATTGAAGTAAAGAAAAAGGAATAGTCAAGATGTCTGTTATTTTCCATCTTCAACTAGTTCTGCTTTATTTTCCATCCCAATATTCTGTGAATTGTTTGGACAAGGGCAATCATTTGGCCTGTCAACTCCTGGTTTTATCTTTCACCAGGAAAGTTTTTTCTTCTCTTTTAGAATGAATGCTTTAAAGAATTGCTTGTTTTCTTTAATGGTTAAATGGGGATATGAATACCTACATTATAGAGTTGTCTTATGAAAATAATCATACCCTCATTCATTAGATACCAAGAGCACAGGCCATGTGCCAGACACTGTGCTAGAGAGATGTGGTCTCTCCCCTCATAGAGCTCTGGTGGCTGCAGAATACAGAGAGCTAGGGACATCATTGAAGAGTATCATTCTTTTTTTCTCCCCTTACCCCTGCCTCTTCTCCCCAGGGCAGGCTTTTGAGGTAGACAGACCCGGAATTCACTTCAACTATCTATGCCTGTTCATAGTTAGGTGACATTGGGCTTGAACTCTCTAAGCCTTTGTAGTTTCATCCGTAAAATGGATGTAATACCTACTAAACGGGGTTGCTGAGAGGGTTTGAGTAAGAAAAAGCAGAAGTACTTGGCATTGAGCCTGAATGTCTATGTCCACAATAAATGTCAGATGCTACTCTGACAGCTATGAGACTCATGATTTGTGCCTCTGGCTGTTTCAAATTGGTTCTTTCCTGTTGATCCCAGTGTACTGCCTGTTTTTGTCCTTTCCCTTTTCACAGTCTCTTCCAGGCTTTCTACAAGTGGCACTGTCACTTTAAGACCCACTTTGAGCAAAGGGCTTTGCACTCCTCTACGGGCTATGTACTCCTCTTCGTTTCTTTAACACGTCTCCCTTTCTTTTCTGCATTTGGTGTCTATCCCATGTGTTCTGGCATCTCACAATATATATGTCCTTTTCTTTCCCAAGTGCCTTTGATTTGTCTTCATACTGAAATTTCCTGAGTCTGATCTGTGAACTTTGAAATCACACAGGTTAGTTAGAATTTTGTGTCAAGTAAAAGTTAATGGACTGAAGATATAATGGGTCTCCAAGGAGTCTTTAGGGTATAGCCTTTGTGCCAACCATTTGAGCACTGCCGAGGCCTCTTATTACTCCTTTATGGCTCTTGGAGAGTGAGGTTGTAGATTTTAGATAGGTTGGTTCTCATTGTAGTTGACAATAAGCACCTGTAGAGGTGAAGCAACATAAGTTGGCTGTGGGAAATTGTTTTTTTTTCCTTCTGTAGCAATAACACACAGGGGCATGTTGGAATAAGAAATAAGAAATTAACCCATTCTCTCCACCTCTCTCCCCAACTCTAGCATTACTGGCATTGCTTTGTCCCTCAGTGGTGGATTTCACATTGTTCTTTGCTGTTTGACATTTCAGGCAGCAGGCATCATACTGCTTTGGAGTTTGCTCTGAGGCTGATAGAGTGTGGCTGGGAAATGTAGCTAAGCTTTTAAAAGGGCATGGTTTTTTTGTTCACGTCTGGTAATTATAGAGCCAGTGTGTCTTTCTTTTGCGGATTGGGTAATTGTACTTGGGGGGTTGGTGTTGGGAGGTAAGTGGGTGTGTGGCCTTATATGTACCCAAGTGGTCGACTTATTCAAATGACACCTTCTCCATTTTGGAGCCTTAGGTGTTGGTGAGATGAGCAAAGGGTAATTTACCACTAGATCAAGCTCTAATTTCATTGTCACCATTTTGGTGTGTGTATAGCAGGCCTACTCTATTTGTGTCATTTAGAACACTAGAACAAACTGTTCTGTAAATATTACTTAAAAAATAATGTGCACTGTTATCTTCTTCTAAAATAAACTTTAAAAGCTTTACTTTAGAGAGCTTAAAAAAATTTTTTTTTAAGAATTGAATTCCATGTTTTCTGAGGGTTTACATCAAGTAGTGTCTTCTGTTACTCAATTCTTTCCTGCTTTCATTTTCATGGTAACTTGGGAAAGTGGCAGGGAAAAGAATCCTATTTTTGGTTTGCTGTTATGGCTTGGAGCTCTGTAGGTAACTATTAAAAAATAAACAGTTTTAATCATCAAATCTTTGTATAGAAAATGGAATATATTGGATGGATTTAGGGCCAACATAGGGTAGTAGTAGCAAATAGGGCAAATAGGTGGGATTGGCCAAGTTTCATTTACCCTGCACAGAAGTGTTAAAGAAAACCAAACCAATGTTTAGGAACTTAGAGATTTCACATAAGAATCATGATTTTTTTTTAGCCTCCTTTGAGGTTGACATATACACAGAACACATTCTTTGCAGTCCCCACAACTGCCTGTTTCTCTGTCTGTGAGGCTGAATTATAGTAATGTTGGCGTCCCAGAGTTCATATGCGTGGCAGGCTTATCTCCTGTGTTCCCCACCATCCCATTTCAGTCTGGGGAGGACATTTCCATTTCTAATCTCTGCTGTGAGGAAAGGGGCTCAAGTGCCCTGGACTGTAGTCTTGGTTTTGCCACCCTCTGAAGCTCATCCTTTTTGGAAGACTGGTCCTTGGGGTTTTGTGATGGGGAATTAGGAGGAAAAGGATTGAGGAGGAAGACAAGAGACCAGAGAAGAAGCAAAGGATAGAAGGAATTTCAGGGGAAGGGGAGACTCCTGAGGAGCCAGCCCTGGGAGCAGCTGTAGTCTTTGAGAGTGACAGATGCGATTTTAAGTAAAGTTCAGAATCATGTGTCTACTTCATAGTGCTTAAGAAAGACAGATTAGGATTTGAATTATTTTGAAATTGCTGGGTTGTGTTTCTGTCAGTCTAGGTTGAGTCAGAGGCAAACCACACCCAATTATTTTCACCAAGAGAATTTAAGTTATCAACTTGATACTGAAGAACTGAAAAGGCAACAAGAGAACACTAAGGTGTGAAGGAGGCATTTGCCACTACTGGGATTAGGCTTGTTAAGATTTAGAAGCTTGCAGGAGGGGCCTTGTGGGGCTGAACTCCCATCTCTAAGATGATGCTTAGTGCTGGGGCCTCTGAGCAAGGAGGAGGAAAGCTGAGGGCCTGGTATTCAGAACTCTGAAGAGGTGGTACTACTTTGGTATTGGAGTCCCTGAGCTCAGGAGTGGGGCAGCAGGCTAGGACTGGGACCTGGAGGGGAGAGCCTGGGACTGTGGTCTCTGAGGGTGCACAATGAGGCTGGTTCCAGAGAGACTGTAAACTGAATTCAGCAGTTGCCAAATGAAGGAAGTGCTTCTGTTAGTGAAGGAATGCATCGACAGGAGCTGGAAGCCAATAGGAAGCAGACAGGAAGGACTAGGCTCCACCCCTCCTCCAGTCCCAAGGCTTCCATCTAGCACCCCTATGGGCACAGCTTGATAGGCAGTAGCTGGCAAAGTGGAAATGTGGTTCACAGAGCCCCAGCCCTAGCCTCACAGAGGTGGTATGAAAAGATGAGTATGGAGCTGAGAAACAATGGCTTAATTACAACCAATAAGGAACTTTGAGATTGAACTTGGAAGGCTTTATAAGTACCACGCAAAACCCCATGATTCTAATTTCATAAATGTAATTTTGGAGAGTTTTGTTGTTCTTGTGATCTCTATGTCTTCATCTTGTATAAGACTGGTTTCCAGCCTGGCATTTAAATACTGATCTTTTTATGATGTACCCCAAGGTAGTATTGTTACTAATTGATTTTGTCCTTTAGTGAGGGGGTTGGCAAACAATAGCCCCTGGGCCAGACATGGCTCACTGTTTTAATAAATTGGATTTTACTGAAATACAGCCATGTCTGTTTGTTTACTGGGAAAATACATACTCCTTGCACACTCCTCTAGTGTAAATTTCAGTTTTTCCTTAGTTCTGATTTAAAACAGAGGACTGTGATACCTAAGTTTAGAAAAGTAATTCTCACACTGTCAAAACCAACCACACAGGATAGGTCTTTATTTGAAAAAATGAAGACATTGTCCAAATGTGAGTGTGTACCACCAAAATTTACCTTGACTTTCTCAGAGCCAATTTTTCTCACAGCCAATTTTTTGACTTGCTAGTAAAATCAAGATAATGCCATCTTTCTTGAACAGATAATAGCTGTTTGGACAGAATCTGTCCAAATAGGGCATTTCATTAGAAGCATCTGCAATGGAGCGGAAAGAATATTGAGTTCAGAATCAGACTCTTAGAGGCCTGTTCCACCACATTCGTGTTGTTTTGTGATTGGACACTAACAAGTTATTGGACATTTCTGTTGTTTCCATAATTTGGCTATTGTAAATAATACTGCTATAAATATCAGGGTGCACATATCCCTTAGAATTAGTATTTTTGCATTTTTTTTGATAAATACCTAGTAGTGCAATTGCTGGATTATAGAGTAGTTCTATTTTTTAACTTTTTGAGGAACCTCCGTACTGTTTTCCAGAGTGGCTGCACCAGTTTGCATTCCCACCAATAGTGCAAGAGGGTTCCCTTTTCTCTACATCCTTGACAATACCTGTTGTTTATTGTGTTGTTGAATTTAGCCATTCTGACAGGTATGAGGTGATATCTCATTGTGGTTTTGATTTGTATTTCTCTGATGATAAGTGATATTGAGCCATCTTCTCATATGTCTGTTGACCATCTCTGTGTCTTCTTTGGGAAAATGTCTATGCATGTTTTCTGCCCATTTTGAATTAGATTGTTTAATTTTTGGGTGTTAAATTTTTAAAGTTCCTTATATATGTTGGATACTAACCCTTTATCAGATATGTCCTTTGCAGATATCTTCTCCTATTCCATAGGTTGCCTTTTAATTTTGTTGATTGTTTCTTTTGTTGTGCAGAAGTTTTTTATTTTGATGAAGTCACAATAGTTCATTTTTGCTTTTGTTTCCCTTGTCTCAGGAGACATATCTAGAAAGAAGTTCTTATAGCCATTGTCAAAGACGTTACTGTCTGTATTCTCCTCTAGGATTTTGATGATTTCCTGTCTCACATTTAGGTCTTCCATCCATTTTGAATTTATTTTTGTGTACGGTGTAAGAAAGTGGTCTGTTTCATTTTTTGGTCTGTTACTGTCCAGTTTTCCTAACACCATTTGTTGAAGAGACTGTCTCTTTCCCATTGGATATTCTGTCCTGCTTTGTTGAAGATTAATTGACCATACAGTTGTGGGTTCATTTCTGGGTTTTCCATTCTGTTGCATTGAACTGTGTGTCTATTTTTGTGCTAGAACCATATTGTTTTGAACATTACAGCTTTGTAATATAACTTGAAGTCTGGAATTGTGATACCTCCTGGTTTGTTTTTTCTTTTTCAATATTCCTCTGACTATTCAGGATCTTTTGTGGTTGCATACAAACTTTGAGATTGTTTGTTCTAGCTCTGTGAAAAATACTGTTGGTATTTTGATAGGGATTGCATTAAATATATAGACTGTTTTGGGTAGTATAGACATTTTAACAATATTTGTTCTTCTAATCCATGAGTATTGAATGTCTTTCCATTTCTTTGTGTCATCTTTAATTTCTTTCCTCAGTGTTTTATAGCTTTCAGAATACAGGTCTTTCACCTCTTTGGTTAGGTTTATTCCTAGGTATTTTCTTGTTTTTGGTGTAATTGTAAATGGGATTGAATCCTTAATTTCTCTTTCGGATGCTTCATTATTGGTGTATAGAAATGCAACAGATTTCTGTACATTGATTTTGTATCCTGAGACCTTACTGAATTTGTTTATTAGCTCTAGCAGTTTTTGGGGGAGTCTTTTGGGTTTTCTATATAGAGTATCATGTCATCTGCAAATGGTGAAACTTTTTTATTTCTTCCTTGCTGATTTGGATGACTTTTATTTCTTTCTGTTGTCTGATTGGTGTGAATAGGACTTCAGTATTATGTTAAATAACAGTGGAGAGAGTGGGCATCCCTATCTTTTTCCTGACCATAGAGGAAAAGCTCTCAGTTTTTCCCCATTGAAGAGGATATTAGCTGTCAGTTTTTCATATATGGCCTTTATTAGGTTGAAGTATGTTCCCTCTAAACCTACTTTGTTGGGGATTTTTATTATGAATGAATGTTGTACTTTGTCAAATACTTTTTCTGCATATATTGAAATGATCATATGGTTCTTATCCTTTCTTTTATTAATGTGGTTTATCATGTTAATTGATTTCTGAATATTGAATCACCCTTGCAACCCAGGAATAAATCCTAGTTGATTTTTGTGGATTATTTTTTATTATTTTAATTTATTTTTTAATGTATTGCTAGATTTGGTTTGCTAGTATTTTATTGAAAATTTTTGCATCCATGTTCATCAGAGATACTAGCCTATAGTTCTGTTTCAGTATTTGTTCTTTTGTAGTTCTGTTTTTTAATGGAGTCTGGTTTTGGTATTAGGGTAATGCTGGGCTCATAGAATGAATTTGGAAGTTTTCTTTTCTTTTCTGTTTTTGTTTTTGTTTTTTTTTTTTGAATAGCTTTTAAAGAATAGATATTAACTCTTTAAATACTTGGTAGAATTCTCCTGTGAAGCCAACTGGTTCTAGACTTTTCTTTATAGGGAGTTCTTTGATTACTGATTCAATTTCTTAGCTGGTTATCAGTCTGTTCAAATTTCCTATTCCTGTTTCAGTTTTGGTAGTTTCTATGTTTCTAGGAATTTATCATTTCTTCCAGGTTGTCCAATTTGTTGGTATATAGTTTTTCATAATATTCTGTTTATATTTCTGTGGCGTTTGTTGTTATTTCTCCTCTCCCATTTGTGATTTTATTTATTTGTGGCCTTTCTCTTTTCTTTTTGGTAAGTCTGAATAGAGATTTATCAGTTTTATTAATTTTTTCAAAGAAGCAGCTCCTCATTTCATTGATATGTTCTATTTTTTTTTTTTCATTTCTATTTTCATTTACTTCTCTTCTGATCTTTATTATTTCATTCCTTCTGCTGACTCTAGGCTTTATTTGTGTTCCTTTTTCTAGGTCCTTTAGGTGTAGGGTTAGGTTATGTACTTGAGATTTTTCTTGCTTCTTGAGGCAAGCCTGTATTGCTATTTAATTCCTTCTTAGGACCACTTTTGCTGTTTCCCAAAGGTTTGGACCATTGTGTTTTCATTTTCATTTATTTCCATGTATTTTTAAATTTTTTCTTTGATTTCCTAGTTGACCCAGTCCTTGTTTAATAGCATGTTATTTAACCTCCATGTATTTGTGGACTTTCCAAATTTTTCCTGTGGTTTCATAGCATTGTAGTTAGAAAAGGTGCATGGTATGATCTCAGTCTATTTGTACTTGTTGAGGCCTAATTTGTGACCTAATATGTGACATATTCTGGTGAATGTTCCATGTGTACTTGGAAAGAATGTATATTCTGTTGCTTTAGGATGGAGTGTTCTGAATATATCTGTTAAATCCCTCTGCTGACCACTAATATTTGGCTCTCCTCTACTTCTGGGCTATTTCCAAAAGAATTGCAACCTTTCTGCCTCTTGAAGTTAGACACAATCTTATGTCTATTTCTGGCCAATAGATTGTTAGTGGAAGTGATGTGTGATTATTCTGGGTCAAAATGTAATTGTCAGGGTGTGATTCTTTAGTGCTTCCTTCTCCTGCTTTTCCATGAAGCACTGTCCAGATTGTAGGGTCTCCATCAGTCTGGACTCTAGAAGGAGAAAGCCTGTTGGAGCATAGGAAACATGTAGCATGAGTGATAATTTCGTCTTTGTTGTTTAAATCACTGAGATTTGGGGATTATCTGTTACCATTGTTTATCCTAATCTGTCTTGACCAATACATGTCTAATCAGAACTTATTATTTTACTTTCCATGTCTGCCACCTCTTTATTTCTGAGGTCATGGGATGGTACAACTGTAAGTTTACTTGCCAGAAACCTGGGATTTATCTTTTTCTTTTCTGTCTTCTCTTGCTCTTACTATCCAGTCTATTATCAGATCCTTTAGCTTCTATTTCCTTAATTCCACATGTATTATACATCTTTTTTTTTTTTTACGATTTTTTTTTTTAAAATTTATTAGTTAGAGAGGGGGAGAGCGAGCACAGGCAGACAGAGAGACAGGCAGAGGCAGAGGGAGGAGCAGGCTCCCTGCTGAGCAAGGAGCCTGATGTGGGACTCGATCCCAGGACGCTGGGATCATGACCTGAGCTGAAGGCAGCCGCTTAACCAACTGAGCCACCCAGGCGTCCCTATACATCTCTTTTGATTCCCACCACTATTGTCTTATTTCAGGGTTGTATAACCTCTTTCCTGAACTACTATTTTTTACTACTTGCTCTTTTTATCATCTTATCCCAGTCTCTATCCCATCTCCTGTAGGATACCTACATTAGATCTTGTCCCTTATTTCTCTTTTTTTAAATTTTATTTTATTTATTTATTTGACAGACAGAGATCACAAGTAGGCAGAGAGACAGGCAGAGAGAGAGAGAGGAGGAAGCAGGCTCCCCACTGAGCAGAGAGCCCGATGCAGGGCTCCATCCCAGAACCCTGGGATCATGACCTGAGCCGAAGGCAGAGGCTTTAGCCCACTGAGCCACCCAGGCGCCCCTCCCTTATTTCTCAAGGATGGGTTCTATGTTATACCTGGGAGAAAGTCGGACTACTCAGCATGGTGGGTGAGCCTCTACATGATCTGCCCAGGACCGCAATATACCCTCTCTGTGTGCTGTCTTCCCTGACTACCTTTAGTGTCCTCTGTTTATTTTTGTCTGCTTTCCTATCCCTGTGTCTTCAAGTTTTAACTCAAAACTTACCTCTTCTATGAAGCCTTTCTGAATTTCCCAAATGTACTTAGATGTTCCTTTTTCAAGATTCTCTTTGTTTTTTTGTACAAACTTCTTTACATATTAAACATATTAAACATAATGAAACATAATTGCTTGCATGCCTGATTCTCTTACTAGATTGTCATCTTCTGGGAAAGTTTCTTTATTTCTTTTTTTTTTTTAAAGATTTTATTTATTTATGAGAGAGAGAAAAAAAGAGAGAATGAGTGAGAGGGAGGGGCAGAAGCAGACTCCCCGCCAAGCAGGGAGCCCAGTGTAGGGCTCCATCCCAGGACCCAGAGATCATGATCTGAACCAAAGGCAGTCACGTAACCAACTGAGCCACACATGCACCCCTGGAAGGCAATTTTTGAATTTTGTTTCCGCTTTGGCCCAAGTAATTAGCAGAATGTTTAGCATATAGGTGGTTAGTAATTGTTGAATGAATCATTTATTTTACTTTAAAATAAGGAATAAATGTTTTTATAAAACAAAGACAAACATAACTTATACAACTCAACAACAAAAAACCCCAAATAAATTGATTAAAAAATAGGTAGAGGACATAAATAGACATTTTCCAAAGAAGACATATGGGGGTCAACAGATACATGAAAAGATGCTCGACATAACTAATCATTGGGGAAATGCAAATCAAAACCACAATGAGATATCACCTTATACCTGTTAGAATAGCTGAAATAAAAAAGACAAAAAATAAGAAGCATTGGTGAGGATGTGTAGAAAAAGGAACCCTCACGCACTATTGGTGGGAATATATATTGGTATAGCCACTGTGGAAACAGTATGAGGTTCCTCAAAAAATTAAAAATAATTGGGGCTTCAGGGTGGTTCAGTTGTTAAGTGTCTGTCTTCGGCTCAGGTCATGATTCCCGGGTCCTGGGATCAAGCCCCACATTGGGCTCCCTGCTCAGTGGGAAGACTGCTTCTCCCTCTCCCACTTCTGCTTGTGTTCCCTCTCTCGCTCTTTCTGTTAAATAAATAAATAAAATATTTAAAAAAATTAAAAATAGAAATATCGTATGATCCAATAATTCTAGTATTGGGTATTCACCCAAAGAAAACAAAAACAGTAATTTGAAAAGATATCTGCACCTCTATGTTTATTGCAACATTATTTACAATAACCATGATATGGAAGCAATCCAAGTATCCATCAATAGACAAATGGATAAAGAAGATGTGGGATACACACAGTGAAAAATTACATAGCCATAAAAAAAGATGAGATTGTGCCATTTGAGACAACATGGAGACAATTAGAGAGACTTATAAAGACCAAGAAAGACAAATGACACAATTTCACTTATATGTGGAACCTACAAAAACCCAACCAAACAAAAAACCCAAATAAACAAAAAGCAGAATAAGACCTATAAGTACTGAGAACAAACTGATGGTTGCCATAGGGGAGGGGAAGTGGGTGGCGCAAAATGAATCAAGGGTAGTGGGAAAAACAGGCTTGTAGTTATGAAATGAATAAGTCATGGGAATAAAAGGCACAACATAAGGAATATAGTCAGTGGTAGTATAATAGTGATATAAAGGATAGATGGTGGCTACGCTTGTGATGAACAAGGCACAATGTATAAACTTGCTGAATCATTGTGTTGTTTACCTGAAACTAATGTAACATTGTATGTCCCCTGTACTAAAAAAAAAAAAAAAATTATAAAAAGTCATGTGTTATGACAAACAATTTTAGTTTAGTAGCAAAATTTACTAAGATTATGGTTGTCATTCTTTTTGGGGAGGATGGCATGCATCACATCAAAGACCTTATATTTTAGCAAAGGTTTAGGTGATTAAAATACTCTTTGATCAGTGTCAGTGAAAAGTTAGTTATTTTTTATTGCCATGGTCTTATAAAAGGGTGAGGGATATTATTTTAATAATCACATGTAATTGAGCAATGCCACTTAAAAATTTTTTTTTTAAGATTTTATTTACTTATTAGTTAGAGAGAGAGAGCGAGAGAGCGAGCACAGGCAGACAGAGAGGCAGGCAGAGGCAGAGGGAGGAGCAGGCTCCCTGCCGAGCAAGGAGCCGATGTGGGACGCGGGGATCATGACCTGAGCGGAAGGCAGCCGCTTAACCAACTGAGCCACCCAAGTGTCCCGACCAATGCCACTTTTAAAAATGTTCCAGTTACCAAGCAGGAGTTTAAAAATGACTGACACAGTCATGAAGACAACATTTTAGACTCTAAAACTGTGTTAGCAAATTCAGAAAGGGTAGTTCTTTTAATATACACAGTAATTTTTTTTATTCCAAGTGTTTTACTGAATTCTGTTCTACAGAGATTTTTAGTAATATAAGGAGCCAAAATGAAATGGACAGAATGTATCAAAAGTCACAGAAATATTAATATCCTATGACTCGGTGATTCCTCCTATGAGATGATAACCCTTTGGTTGGTTTTGGCCTTCCTTTATAGGATGAGAGGCAGGTCTTTAAATAATAAAGAGAATGAGGCTTTGAAAGCTGTGTGAGATTACTTTCTCCTCTTGGACTGGCAAAGGCAGTAGGCAGGGTGAGAAGTGAGTGATGCTGAATTCCCAGCTACCCAGAGGCCACTCAGGGCCTCATAAGCCTAATAAACCCTCTAAGTGCCATGATATATACTTACCGATGACTCTCCTGTATGTGCTCAGCTATCTCATAGCACTCCCAAGTGTGAGTGTGCAATCTTCCTCTTTTTTATAAATGTCTCATTATTTTTAGACAATTTGCCTCACCTCTGTACTAGCCCAATGTAGTTTTCTCTTTTACCCTACACATGATTATTTCCATAGACCTATTGTTTTCATTTCCCTGCCTCAGTGGAACCAGAGCACCTGCGTTTTTAACTTCACAGCCCCTGCAACTTCTTTGAGTAACATTTGGCTGACTGCTTGCCCCTTGAACTAGATTGTAAACTCCATGAGGGCTGTGCTGTGCCCCTCTTTCTTAGTGTTTGTGTCTCCATGCGCTGACATAAAGTAGATGTTCAATAAAAGTTGTTGAGTGAATGATTGAACAAAGGATATTAGAGGCAAGCCTATAAGATTTAATTGTTTTTGGAGAATGTAAACTGGATCCTAAAGTGTGGATTTGTCCTATAAGTGGCCTTGATGAGAATGTACCTGCACACTGGGAACTGGTATGTTGGCTTTCCATGAACACATCCCTCAAGGATTTCAATACATCTAACAAAGATTTGTTGTATATCTCTTCACTTCTTGAATAACAGGTACTGTGCTTAGACCTGGGAATACAGGGCTCTGGCTTTGAAATATCCAACTGGTGAATAGAAGATACAGTATGACCTTTGGCACATAGTAGGCAGTCAGTTGCTGTGGAGTGGAGGACCCACTGTCACCAGGACATGATGGAATCAACTGATATGCCATTAGTGAAAATGTTCCAATTCTGATTGCTTACTTGTTTGGGGTTATTGTTGTGATGGGTGGCTTGGTAACAGAAAAAAAGCTACTGAGAGAATAACTCTAACCCATTTCCAAAATATTTTATTAAAGGATGGTGTTTTTGTCTTTCTCACTTCTTAAGATTTGGTGTGGAGGGGTTGGTGTAGGGAGAAGCTCCTGGCTCTTCATTCTGACTGATGGGGCAGACATTTACTGGAGGCAAGTGTTCGGGCACTTGGTTACAGTAATTGTGAGCTTTGCGCTCAAAAGACCATATGAAGTCATGTTGCTGTCAGGGTTTCTCAGTGTGCTAATCAGGGAGGGTGCAAGAGGAGAGAAGGAGGATGAAGGAAGGGCTCTTCCCTGGGCAATGGAGGCCTGATTGTGATCCAGGTCTTGAAGGCTCAAATGGTCAGCTCAGCCGAGGTTATTAGATATTCTGAGAGGCCTTGGATCCTTTTCTTACATTTGTTTTCTTTGCCGTTTTTTTCTTGCTGCTTTATCCAGGATATATGAGCAATGAAATTGTATTTATTTTATAAATGTGAAAGGATATTTTATTTTATGTGGTATTTGAAATATCCATCTACCTCTCTCTGTCTTTTTTCACTCTGAAAAGTCCTAGTAACACAGGCATAGCTGGGTTAGGAGCCAGAGATCATGCTGTTATTCTCTGGGGAAAAAAGAATGTTAAATTTCAACAGATAGGATTATTGAAATAAGTAATCCTGTCTTTGTTGTTATTGAAACTTCAGTCTGGCGTTATATTGTGACTTTTGAATACAAACAGAATTTGCAAAGCTAACGACTGTAAGACTTTGTGAGGGAAGGAAATTTATGATTAAAAAACCCAACTTTGCAATAAGGAACAATAATTTAATTTAGAAAGCTCTGTTTTGGTCGAATGTTTGCTGTTTATTTATTCAGTGAACATTTCTGGTGCACTTTCTGGAAGCCAGACACTTGGTCTTTTATGAGCTTACAGTCATTTGGGAGAGAAAATTATCTAAAACTTAAAATTCTGTAATCTGAACAATTTATTAAGTGCATATTATGTGGCAGGCATGGGAGACACAATGATTAGCAGGACAAAGTCCCTGCTATCATGGAGTTTACAGTCTAGTGGGGGAAGTGTTGGCTATGGTGTGTGTGTGTATGTGTGTGCGTGTTTGTGTATGTGATCTAAGAAGGCTGCCCAAAGGAGGTGGTACCTCAGGGACAGAAAGATGAACCTGGTGAAATACACAAAGATAAACTCAGAATGGATGAAAGACCTCAATGTGAGACAGAAATCCATCAAAATCCTTGAAGAGAACATAGGTGGTACCCTCTTCAATATTGGCCACAGCAACTTCTTTCAAGACACGTCTCCAAGGCAAGGGAAACAAAAGCAAAAATGAACTTTTTTGACTTCATCAAGATCAAAAGCTTCTGCACAGCAAAGGAAATAGTCAACAAAACAAAGAGGCAACCCACAAAATGGGAGAAGATATTTGCAAATGACACTACAGACAAAGCTGATAGAAAAGATCTATAAAGAACTTTTCAACTCAACACCCAAAAAACAAATAATCAAATCAAAAAAATGGGCAGAAGACATGAACAGATGCTTCTCAAAAGAAGACATACAGATGGCTAACAGACACATGAAAAAATGTTCATCATCATTAGCCATCAGGGAAATTCAAATCAAAACCACACTGAGATACCACCTTACACCAGTCAGAATGACAAAAATTAACAAGGCAAGAAACAACAAGTGTTAGGGAGGTTGTGGAGAAAAGGGAACACTCTTACACTATTGGTGGGAATGCAAGTTGGTGCAGCCACTTTGGAAAGCAGTGTGGAGGTTCCCCAAAAAATTAAAAATAGAGCTACCCTATGACCCAGCAATTGCACTACTAGGTATTTACCCCAAAGATACAGATGCAGTGAAAAGAAGGGCCATATGCACCCCGCTATTCATAGCAGCAATGTCCACGATAGCCAAATTGTGGAAAGAGCCGAGATGCCCTTCAACAGACAGATGAATAAAGAAGATGTGGCCCATATACACAATGGAATATTATTCAGCTATCAGAAAGGATGAATATCTAACTTTTGCATCAACATGGATGGGACTGGAGGAGATTATCCTAAGTGAAATAAGTCAAGCAGAGAACGTCAATTATCAAATGGTTTCACTTACTTGTAGAACATAAGGAATAGCATGGAGGACATTAAGAGAAGGAAGGGAAGAATGAAGCCGGGGGGAATCAGAGAGGGAGGTGAACCATGAGAGACTGTGGACTCTGAGAAACAAACTTGAGGGTTTTAGAGGGGAGGGGATGGGGGGATGGGTGAGCCTGGTGGTGGATATTAAGGAGGGTACATATTGTATGGAGCATTGGGTGTGGTGCATAAACAATGAATCTTGGAACACTACATCAAAAATTAATGATGTATTGTATGGTCATTAACATAACACAATTTAAAAAAAAAGAAAAGATGAACCTGGTGGAGAAGGAGCATGTGGCATGAAGGCATAAAAGCCTGGAATGGCCTGGCAAGTGCTTAGCTGTGGTAAATTTCAAAAGGAAAGGGTGTGAGCAGCCCCAGTGCCTGTATGAGAAGAGAGGGAAGATCAAGCTCAGACAGGCCAAGGGTCTTGAACTTCATCAGAGTGAACTCTTCCTTTCTTGGAGAATTTATTTTTCCTTGTGATCTAAAAGAAAATCCTCAGAGATCATTTCCTCATCCCATGGATAATCATTTCTTCAGATTCATAATGACATCTCTTTACTCCCCTCTACTCAATTTTGCATTCCATTAATCTCTTACTTCAATTAAGGATTGTTCTAATAAAGATGAGGTATAGAATATATGGATGAATAATCTGTCCCTCCTTAGTAGTACGTGACACATACCTCACAGGTGCGCTGTGATAGTTATCCTCCCCTAGTGCAGTGTCAGTCCTCTGAGAGAGAAGACCAGAACCACTTCACCTGTATGTCTATCGTAGTACTTGATACAGCCTGGTGATTAATGTGTGTTGAGTGCTATAGGGGGCACACACAAGGATTTGCCATGAGGTTTTTGGAAGTTTGCAGTTATGAAATTAGTTTTATATGGAAATTGACACATGCTTAGCACAGTAGCCAGCAAATTGGAAATGTCTAATGAATACCAGTTTCCTACCTATTTTAATCAAATGCTGCATCACTAAGGCTATTTATTATTATTATGGATTCTAACACTGAAGCTTCATTACACCACTCTCCTGTTAAAGTCTTGGTCTTATAGTTCTTACACTGCTTAGTGAATTAAGCTGTACATGCTTCTGTGGTTATAGTATTTTATTGTGTGAATTTCTTCTAAATTCTGTAATGTCAGTTAGTAGTATTGTTGGCTTAAAAATCAGAGCAAGAAAGGGCTTGTGCAGCATCTTAAAAATGGTCTGGGACATTTGACCTGAAATGTCTGTCAGGTTGCTCTGAGCTCAGACTGGAAGAGAATTGTATTCCTGAGAAGCTGAAGTTCTGTGTTCCTCACATGGAGGGACAGGGGAGGGCGGCAGAGTCAGGACTGCAGGTTTGTAGAATGCAGAGTGACAAATGAGCAGCTTTATGATTACTGTTCATGTGACCATACCCTTTTTACCCTTTGTCTCTCTGCCTTCCAGCCAGTCTGTGGGAGTATCTGCCTAGGTGGGCAAAGGATCTACAGAAAGCACCTTCATAAGCATCCCAGATGGCCTTGTCCCTGAGATCTCAAACCACTTGTGTGTGGTCTAGGGGTGTGTGATGACTTGCTTAGGAAATAAATTAGTTACCAGGAAGTTTACCTTGTGATTTTAGGGATCACAATTAATTAGAAGCCAAGAGGTTGCAATTAAGGATGTTTCCCTCGTGGGACAATGTTCTGGGAGCTGAACAAATGATTCAGGATTGCTAATGGGATTAGAGAACCTTCTTGGGCATGGCTAGTGGGATGATACTTCATGATAGGTATCTAGGTGACCTCAGAATAGGATTCATCTACCTTGTTCTTGTCTTTCAGATTTTTCTTCCGAAAGGTGGATGACCTCATGTCACAAGCCCTTCACAAAACATCACCCTTATCTGTGGTGGGTGTTGCAAATGGGACTAAATAAACTTTCCCTAACAGGTAGCTCTGTCTTCTCATGCTAACAGGAAGCTGGGCCCTTTGATGATTATAGCTCTGCACAATCTCTCCTTTTTCAAAATGGAAGGTTTGGCTCCCTGGGGCGTAGGCCCAGAGCACTCCATTTTTAATTGGCAGAAATATCCCTTAACACAACAGTGATGCACTGTGTTCTGTTTCTAGAATGACTTTCATTATAGGTTCCCAGAGCTCATGCCAGCCTGGGCCAGTTCACCTTAGTTTAGCCTTTGTAAAATGGAAGAGGATGGAGGGTAGAGGAAGGAGAAAGTCTCCTATAATAGATCTCATCATTTTAAAATAACCATGACCTGTTACATTAAGCATTAATTGCAGATCTGTTTCAATTTTTAAATAACACTCAGCTCTTTAAAGATTTACACTGGCTCATCTAAGCTCAATCAAATAAAATATAAAACAAAGGAGAGAATGATCAACTTCTGGGTATCTTTCAGTGTATTAAATTAGCTTTAGGATTTTTTCCCCACTAAGAAGTGGGACACTTATTTTTAGGACTTAAATACTTTTTTTTTTTTTTTTCTGTTTAAAACTGCACGGAAGTAGAACAGTTCTATCTTGAAAGGAGGAGGTCTGTCTACTTTTAAAGTTTTCTTGTAGTTGGCAGTAGTTTTAACTTTTGTATCATATAGGGATAAGGGGAAGCTAATACTTATAAATCTGACTCATTGTTTGAGCATAAGCTATAAAGGAAACCGTCTGTTGAGCATTTGGAACGCCTACTTTACAATTAAAAAAAAATTCCCTTGGTTGTCTTCTGAACATGAATTTGGTGCCACCTTGTGGGCAATTGTTAGATTATTATGTATATCATTAAAAGAAAACTTGCCCCTAGGCTATTAATAATGCTTGGAAAATATGCTCTGTAAATTAGATTTAAAAAACGCAAAGCCTCAGTGATTCTTCCACTAGGTTTGTGCAGCTTCATCTTAGAGGTAAAATTGCTACCTAATTTCAGGAAACATTTTGTTCTTCCTAAGGGATTTTGATACCCTGCTGAGGTACCAGTGTTTTATTACCTGTGGAGAACTTTGGTTATCTGTGTTCTTTTATTAGGACTTCTGTAAACATATATTAACATGTTTTTCTTTTCTTTTTTTTCACCTTGAGCTAAATATTAGATATCTGTCAGTTTGCTTAGTGGGAGTATTTAATGCTGTCCTTTAGAGAGAAAATAATAAAGTCAAAATAGATTGCTACAAGTATAATGGATACCTACAGGTCTGAGAAGTCTTTGTTAAGTTATTTTAAATAAAATCTAGGTGCTGTGTTTGTACATACTTACCAAGTGGCAGGATTTACTTTTTATTAATAAGAAAACAAATTATGTGATGTAATGCTATTCTGCATCAGGATGCTACTTTTACCAAAGTGCTTTGGCAGATGCTGGGGATGTGATTTTTGACCTACCTCATTTACACTTCTTATAATAGCTCTTTGAGGTGTGTATAGCTGATTTCGATACTCCTCATTTTGCCTATGGAGAGGATGGCGCCAAAGGCATGGGTGGCTTACTCTAGCTCACAAGGCCTGGTAGTGATTAGAATCTTGGTAGCAGGATTAGAACCCGGCTCTCAAGACAGTTGGTCTGATGCTCTTATTATTAGCTGATTCCGTCTCTATTGCTTACATAATAGGGTGACAATTGCAAGAAATGAACATTTTGACCGATGGGATTTTAGAGATTCGGGAGACCGGGGAGGGGAGAGGGAAGGAAAGAAGAAGGAAGGTGTGAGGGAGGAGAGAGAGAGAGAGATAGAGGTAGAGATAGAGGGGAGGGAGAGAGGGAGAGAAAGAGAGAGAGGGAGGAAGATATTTTCTTGCTCTCAGTGGCCTTAGGAAACATCTTGCTCTTTCTAAAAGGGAAATTGAACTCCATTTTCCCCTGATTAAAGTTTTTCAAAGGCTTCCTTTTCCATATGACAAAGTCCAGACTCCATTAAGTGCTCTCAGTTCCCTTATGATCCATTACTCTGGCTTCTCCAGCCGACCTCACCTCACTCCAGCAATACAGAAGTGCTCACGGTGTACCCTTCAACTCCTTTTCTTACTCTTCACCTTTGCTCAAGCTGTACCCCTGCCCCTTTCCCATTGCCTTGACCACCTTTTCTCCCTTCTTCGCTAGTGAACCCAAAGCATTCTCAGCCAATAGGTCACTGCCTTTAAAATCTTCCCTTGACCCTTCCCTCTCCTTTCCCAATCTGGTTAAGATGTTTCACATCCATGTGACTCTCACAGTGCTATTGGACTGTTGATATCTGTTTTCCTAATTAAACTGAGGCATCCTTAAGAGGAATTCCTATCTATTACTTACCTTTGTGTTATGAGAAATGAGCACAAGAGCTGACCCATGTTGTCTCTGTGTAGCTGGGAAGGATAGAATTGAGGTTAATTTGCAGAAATCAGCATCACTGGTGGAACTGGGGACTCAAGGTTTCTAAATGCTCTTAGCTTCTGGTGGCCTCTGTTCCTCTTGGGATGAGGCCTCATTCTCAGGGCCTTGATTTATCGCTCTCCAGCTCTTAGCCCTCCTTCCCTCTTTGAGCATTATTTTTCTATTTGCAGATGTGGTTTCCCCTACAGGGTTGGGGAAAGTGGCCTCTAGAGTCTTTAAACTCATTCTGGCAACTTTGCAGCCTCAGGGAGAAAGGTGCTTCTTTCTCACAATATGTCTGTGTGAATTTTAGGGGACTTTGGCTCTACTTGGGTAATATGCCCATTCCTGGAACAATGACTGTGGTGTGACACTTTGTATGTGTTGAATGAACAGTCCGTGTGGCATTACTCCTTGTGTCCCTAATTCCTCACTTATGCTGATTGTAAGCTTCCTCATTCACTTTTCTTTGTTTCACGTCTTAAAAGTGACAAAACACAGGACAGGGGCTGACCCTGGGAGTATCCGTAGAGACTGGGTTGGAAAGGTTAGACAGTTCTATCAAAATAGTCATTGGTGGTGGGCTCACCTCACTTCTCTTGCATCCTCCCTGCCTGTCAATCCCCACTAAGACTTGGGCTCAAGTGGATAGGATTCAGAAAGTCAGAGCTAGCTGCATAAATCACAGTCCCCAGTCTTCTGATACTCCTGAAAAGAAGACATGGATTAGATGGGGCAGGCAGATTAGTTTTTCAGCTATTGTACAATATCAAAAACATATAGGAAGTATATAAAACCTAAACATACAGCTTGATGAGTCAATATAACATGCACATAACCATCATCCAGGTCAAGAAATAGAACCTCAGAAGCCCCGTGTTCTCCTTCCCAATCACAAGCCCCATGTTTCCCCAAAGCCAACCATTACCCAGACTTCATGGTTATCTCCTTCTTTTCTTTATTCTTTTACCACCTTCGTATGTGTCCTTAAACTCCAGAGTTAATAATTTACTTGTTTTTGAACTTTTACAAATATATCCTATCTAGTCTGATTCTTTTGTGTTTGGCTTCTTTCATTTAGGATAGGACTTGAGAGAGTCATCCTTTTGTTGAGTATAGACATAATTTCTTCATTTTTGGCACCATATGATATTCTGTTATATAAATATGCCATCATTTTATAATTTATTTTTCCATTTTACTGTTGATGGACATTTGAATTGTTTCCAGCTTTGGGCTATTATGTATGATACTCCTGTGAGCTTTTTCATTCTTCTCTTAGTGCACATGGGATGCACTTCAGTTGGGTGCCCACTTAGGAGTGGAAGTACTGGGGCATGGGGTTAGGTATATCTTCACCATTAGTTGATATGCCACTTTTCCAAAACAGGTGACCAATTTACCAGCAGTGTTTTCTTTCTCTGCCTCTTCTAATCTCCAATTTTGGTGGCATCACAGGAACCACAGATGGATAACAATCATAACTGCCATTTAGTAGGTGCTTACTCTGTATGAGAATCTATGCTAAGTGCTTTATAAATAGTATATTAAATCATCCTCACAACAGTCCTCGAAGGCAAGTGAAATCGTTTTCTCCATTTTGCAGATGAGGACCCTGAGGATTAGAGAGAGGTTAAGTAATTTATTTAGGGTCATATAACAGTGTGTGGTAGAGCCAGGACCTAAACCTGGTTCTGAGCTCCTTTACTACAAAACCTGAGCACTTATCTCTGTGCTGAAAGGCTAGCATTTACCTGGTAGTGAGAGTGTGGGAACTGTGGTTTGGCACTCTAGACATGTGCCTTTCTGGTCTACAGATGTGGATCAAGCCTGTTGGCAGTCATTCCTTTAAAGGAAGATCCTATTTTCCAGAAGGAAAAAACATGGAAGAAAATGAGATAGCTGGGAGTTTGAAGCATTTATTGTCTTTGGTTTATGCACCATTAGGGTCAGGCTCAGCTGGGCTTGGGCCTCAGACTTTGCCTCAAGTATTGATCCATTCAAATTTCTTTTGTTTTGTTTTTTGGAGTGTCATAAGACTATGCCTTGATCATACCTCCTAGGGCCCTATTAAGATTCTGAGGTTATAAAATATCCATGAAATTTTCTAACAGGAATTAGAGTAATAAATGATTGATGGGAGGCTCCTGGGTGCTCAGTTGGTTAAGCATCTGACACTTGATTTTGGCTGAGGTCCTGATATTGAGCCCTGCATCAGGCTTACCACTCAGCGTGTAGTCTGCTTCAGATTTTCCCCCTCTGCCCCTCACCCTGCTTGAGCTCTCTCTCTCTCTCTCTCAAATAAATAAATAAATAAATAAATAAAAGCTTTTAAATAATAAATGATCAGTGTTTCAGTATTTGGCCTTTTTATTAAGTTTTTTTTAAAAAATTAGTGATAAAATCAAAAGCTTAGACATATAGAGTAATGATGTTGTACAAACATTATCCAAAGCCTCAGCACTGTTTACATTGACCTTTTCTTTTTTTTTTTTTTAAGGCACATTTCACAGAAGCTTTCTTACTGGCTGGCTGGTAGGTCTTCATTCATCATCACACCCCACCAGTCATCCTTTTTACAGCCAATGGGATCTTTACAAAGATCTAGTCTGCTCGTGTTTCTTCTCACCAAGGCTCTGTGTGACTTGGCCCCAGCTATCCTTCCCTAGCCTCGTGCTATGCTCCTGTTTTGTCTGTGTTCCAACCACAATACTCAACACTTTTCCATGTGCAAGGCCCTGTTCTAATAATTCTATTGTATAGAAATTGTTATTCCTATTTTATATAGGAAACATGGAGAGGTTAAGTTACTTGTGCAGGGTCACACAGCTAGTAAATGTCAGGCAGAGCTGGGATTCAAACCATATGTACTGGCTCCAGAGTCTACAATCTCACCCACTGCTCTGTGTTGTCTCTTGTTCCTAAACTTCTTTAAGTACCTTTAGCACACTCTATTCCTCTCCTCAGGGATTTTGCACTTGGTATTCCTTTTATCTGAGCTGCTCTTCCCTCACCATTCCTTACCTAAATAGTATTTCTTCTCCTAAAGAACCCAGCTTCAATGTACTTGCTTGAGTTGCCTCTGAGCTAAGGTAAATGCTTCTTTTTTAAGAGAAATACTTTGTGCCATTATAATTACTTGTCAGCTGTTTTGCTTTCCCTTGTAGACTATAAGCTCTGTGAGAGCTGAGGCCCACCCACAGTGTTTATCCCCAGGTTTCCCCTGCTGAGCACACAACTGCACACTGGAGGTGTTCATTCAGTGAGTGGAAGAATGAATGAATGGAAGCATGGCTCACAGAATAGTAACAAAGACAGAGTTGTTTTTCTATTCCCAGATACAGTTTTCAAGTAAGCCCTAACTTAAACGAACACAGCTTCTAATTATTGTTTAGATGCCTTTTTTGTCTGATGCCCGATTGATCTGAAATTTTAATATGTATTTTTAGTTCTCAATCTACTTTCCTTCAGGCGGTGCCTTCTAGTTTATAAGGCTCCATTAGCTTAAGGTGTCCTGCCCATGGTTTTGTGTTTCATCTTATGGTTTATGGGTCGTTAATAACACTTAGGCAGAGTGTTCTAATCTGTATATAGTGTGCCCTGGAGCTTCTGCCTATCAGAATATCCTCCCACTTTTTTTTTTTTTAATGACAACTTTCTCAGTTGATTTAAAACAATCCTTTTAGTCATGTACTGTGAAAATCCTGACCTCTTAGAGGAGAAATCTTGGAAGAATTGGAACTGACATCTGTATGTCCCATGTGGGCCTTTATATGCTATCTTGAGAAAAGATGGGACCCTGGGACGAAATGAGTTTTCAGTTGGTTCTTTAATTGTGAGCATGTTAACTGGTCTTCTTAGATTAACTAATTCAATAGAGAATCTACCAGCCTTTTAGAAATCACATTTTAATCTAATGTGCTAATATAAATATGTAGGTTTTTGTATTCCAATCCTATAAGATTTGCCTTACATTTAAATTTTTTTATGAGAGATTTTTATCATCTTTATACTCAGTATTAATCAGCTTGGCAACTTTTCAAATGTTTTCATCTATTTTAATAAGTAAGTTTATCAGACATGGTCTTTCCCTAGTCTCTTAGAAACAAAGCAGTATTTTTTTTCCTATGTAATATTTCTTAAGGTTTCTGACTTAATGTTACACATTTATGGCTATTAGAGACACAAAGAAGTCAAGCTAGTTTTAGTTGCAAACAAAGACACCTAAACCAAATCAGCTTATGAAAAATGGGAATTTATTGTCTTCCCATAGCTGGCAAAGGCAGAATTGATATTAAATTGCAGGAATGGGGTCATCAGGCCTGGAACTGTGTTCTCAAGACTTCTAGAACTCTCTCTCTCTCTGTGCCATGATTCGTCTCAGTTCTTCTTGGCCTATGGCATCATTGTCCAGCTCTTCCCTTGTCTCTCTTCATTTATGGCCCTCCTTTCCTCTGCCATTTGGCCTCCTTTTGTTTTCCTGTGGACATGGCTTCCTTCGTGTGGCTGGAGAAGTGTCCCCCTGATGCTCCAGGTACCTTCTCACACTTCGGCACCTGTGGCATGTTGGGAGGTAGTACTTCTCTCCCCTAGAGTTCCCATGTGTATATTTAGGGAAGAATTTGATGCTGCTTGGCCCATATTTCCTCTTCCTGAACAGTCCCGGTGTCTGGTCAGGGGGCTATGAATAACTGATAGCCCCATCAGAGCCAGGAAGAAGGACCATAAACTAGCCAGAACAAAGGGGCACCATTGCTTGAAGAGGGAGGATAAGAACATTTGAGGGAATGATGAAACCATGATTTTCACACTTCACTGGTGGTGGTTCTTGTGATTAAATAAACATTTATTGTCTCTGTGTCAAGTCCTTACCTCTGTGTCAGGCACTGTACTATCCTCTAGGGGTTCAAAGACTAATAATGAGATTATAAACCAAGTTAAATGGCATAAATTACAGTGGGAGGGAATGGGTTAAATGTATGGAAAGTCTCTTGACAGTGCTTCGAGTTATATTTTGGAATGTGTGTCATCTTATGCTTTTTAAAAAATATTAATTAATTTATTATTTACTTTTATTATATATGCATTTTCTTTATTCTTTTAAAATTAAATTTAAGGGGCGCTTGGGTGGCTCAATGGGTTAAAGCCTCTGCCTTCGGCTCAGGTCATGATCCCAGGGTCCTGGGATCAAGCCCTGCATCGGGCTCTCTGCTCAGTGGGGAGCCTGTTTCCTCCTCTCTCTCTGCCTGCTTCTCTGCCTACTTGTGATCTCTGTCTGTCAAATAAATAAATAAAATCTTAAAAAAAATTAAATTTAATTAACATTTGGTGTATTATTAGTTTCAGAGGTAGAGTTTAGTCATCTTATTCTTTAGAATTTATTGTTTTGTTGTGTTTTAATGAATTGTCACTTCTCTGGGGTGATTTGACTATTAGAGATATCACAAATCAATTTCCTGAAAGGTGAACATAGATTTTAAAATTTATTCTTTTTTTGGGGCGCCTGGGTGGCTCAGTGGGTTAAAGCCTCTGCCTTCAGCTCAGGTCATGATCCCAGGGTCCTGGGATCGAGCCCCGCATCGGGCTCTCTGCTCAGCAGGGAGCCTGCTTCCTCCTCTCTCTCTGCCTGCCTCTCTGCCTACTTGTGATCTCTGTCTGTCAAATAAATAAATAAAATCTTTAAAAAAAATAAAAAAAAATATTCTTTTTAAAATTAAATTTAATTAGCCAACATATGGCACATCATTGGTTTCAGATAGTGTTCAATAATTTATCAGTTGTGTATAACACCCAGTGCTCATCATATCACGTGCCCTCTTTAGTGCCCATCACCCAGTTAACCCCACCCCACCCCCATGCACCACCCGCCAGCAACCCTCAATTTGGTTTCTATAGTTAAGGGTCTCTCATATTTTTTCTCCTTTTCTGATGACTTCCTATTCAGTTTTCCCTCCCTTCCCCTATGATCCTCTGTGCTAGTGTATTCCACATGAGTGAAACCATATGATAATTGTCTTTCCCTGATTGACTTATTTCACTCAGTATAATACCCTCCATCCAGTTCCATCCATATCAATGTAAATGGTAAGTATCCTTCTCTGATGGCTGAGTAATATTCCATATATATATACATATATGTATATGTATATATATACACAACATTTTCTTTATCCATTTATCTGTTGATGGACATCTTAGCTCTTTCCACATTTTGGCTATCGTGGACATTGCTGCTATGAATATGGGAGTGCAGGTGCGCCTTCATATCACTTCATTTGTATCTTTGGGGTAAATACCTAGTAGTGCAATTGCTGGGTCATAAGGTAGCTCTATTTTTAACTTCTTGAGGAAACTTCATAATGTTTTCAGAGTGGCTGTACGGCTTGCATTTCCACCGGGGTGTAAGAGTGTTCCCCTTTTTCTGCATCCTCACTAACATTTGTTGTTTCCTGTCTTGTTAATTTTAGCCATTCTGACTGGGGTGAGGTGGTATCTCATTGTGACTTTGATTTGTATTTCCCTGAAGCCAAGTGATATGGAACCTTTTTTCATGGTCTTTTGGCCATTTGTATATCTGTTTTTTGAGAAATGTCCATTCATGTTTCTGCCCATTTCTTTACTGGATTATTTGGGTTTTTTTGGGTGTTGAGTTTGGTAAGTTCTTTATAGAATTTGGGAACTAGCCCTTTATCTGATATGTCATTTACAAATATCTTCTCCCATTCTATAGGTTGCCTTTTACTTTTGTTGACTGTTTCCTTTGCTGTGCAAAAGCTTTTTATCTTGATGAAGTTCCAAAAGTTCATTTTTGCCTTTTCCCCCTTGCTTTTGGAGACATGTCTTGCAAGAGGTTACTGCAACTGAGGTCTAAGAGGTTGCTGCCTGTGCTCACCTCTAGGATTTTGATGATTTCTGTCTCACGTTAGGTCTTTCATCCATTTTGAGTTTATCTTTGTGTATGGTGTAAGAAAATGGTCCAGTTTCATTCTTCTATATGTAGCTGTCCAATTTTCCCAGCTCCATTTATTGAAGAGACACTCCTTTTTTCCATTGGATATTCTTTTCTGCTTTGTCGAAGACTAGTTGGCCATAGAGTTGAGGGTCCATTTCTGGGTTCTCTGTTCTGTTCCATTGATCTATGTGTCTGTTTTTGTGCTAGTACCATACTGTCTTGATGATTACAGGTTTGTAATAGAGCTTGAAGTCTAGCATTGTAATACCACCAGCTTTGATTTTCTTTTTTAACATTCCTCTGAGTATTTGGGATCTTTTCTGGTTCCATACAAATTTTAGGATTATTTGTTCCAGCTCTGTGAAAAATGTCAGTGGTATTTTGATAGGGATTGGCATTGAATATGTAGGTTGCTCTGGGTAGCATAGATATTTTAACAGTATTTATTCTTCCAGTCTATGAGCATGGGATGTTTTTCCATTTCTTTGTGTCTTCTCAATTTCTTTCATTAAGTCTTCTGTAGTTTTAGAGTACAGATACTTTACATTTTTAAACATTTTTTGAAAATATAATTTATTGTTTTATATATACACATATTTTTAGTGTTCAGTGATTCATTAGTTGCATATAATGTCTAGTGGATCCTTTACCTCTTTGGTTATATTTATTCCTATGTATCTCACAGGTTTCGGTGTAATTGTAAATGGGATTGATTCCTTAACTTCTCTTTCTTTTGTCTCATTGTTAGTGTATAGAAATGCAACTGATTTCTGTGCATTGATTTTATATCCTGCCACTTTGCTGAATTCCTGTATGAGTTCTAGCAATTTTGGAGTGGAGTCTTTCAGGTTTTCCACATAAAATTTATTCTTTGCAGAAGTTCCTTTTCTTCTGATGGTGAAAAGAATATATGTCCATTTGGAAAAGATAAAGTATATGGGAGAAAATGAAAAATCTAATATCTGGAGATAGGTTGGTTAATTACTTAGCATTTTGGAGCATATATGTCCTTATAGTCTTTTATATGCATATATGTAAAGGTAAAGTAATTTGTTATTTTTTTAGACAAACTGGCTTAATACTGTTTATGCAGTTTTGAATCTGACTTTTTATTTAATGTTTTATGAACATTTTCCCTTACCATGAAATATTTGTTAGAGATAGGATTTTTATTATTCTCTGCTTCATAGTCCACCAAGTGGCTGAAACACAGTTTATTTAACCATTTTTCCAGTACTGCACATTGAATTTGTTTGCTGAATTTTGTCAGCATGAGAAATGCAAAGAATGTGCTGGCACCTAAATTCTTGCCTGCCTTTCAGATGACTTCCTTGGGTTTCATTCCTAGGAGTGGACGCAGGAGATCAAAGGAAAGACGCACATTTAAGTCTCTGGAACCAGATGGCCACTATGCACTTTGAGAGGTTTTTTCGGTTTATGTTCTTACCAGCTGTAGAGGAGAGAGAGCCTACGAATGTAATGGCCTGTCTCTAACAATTAGCTCATCTGTCTGGTTAACTGATTTTATCCTGTCTATGAGAGGCTACTACGTGTGAACCAAGTGTGATCACGTGCTGGATACTGGAAAAGGCTCTGGCAGCATGAATTGAAGATCTTAACCTTTAAGTGAGAAATGAAAATATTAATTCCTCCAGATGAATCATTTCTTGTTAAAAAGTGCTGTATTTTTACTGTTATAGCCAAGTAAATGAAAAGTCCAATGTCCACATTTTTCTTTTCTTTTCCTCCTCTTCTTTTTTCTTCTTTTTTTGTCTCTGTCTCTCTGTCAAAATAAAGGAGCCTCTTTTTTTTCTTTTTTTTTTTTT
>ML104627.1:0-19356 GCA_003697995.1 Taxidea taxus jeffersonii | reverse complement strand
TGACCTGAGCTGAAGGCAGAGGCTTTAACTCACTGAGCCACCCAGGCGCCCCAAAGGAGCCTCTTGATTATCCTCTTGGGTATGATTCCTAGAAGTGCAAGTATGGGATCAAGGTTGAGACTGCTATAACAGAATACCACAGACTGGGTGGCTTTTAAACAACAGAAATTTTATTTCTCACAGTTCTGGAAGCTGGAAGTCTGAGATCAGGGTGCCGGCATGTCAGGGTTTAGTGAGGACCCTCTTCCAGGTTGTAGATGGCTGTTTTTTGTTTTATCCTTGCATGGCAGCGAGAGAGTGAGAGAGAACAAGAGGGATCTCTGGGGTCTCTTTTACCAGCTCCCATTCATGAGTGTTCCCTTTCCATAACCTAATCATCTCCTAAAGGCCCTTCTTCCTAATGCTATCACATTGAGAGTTAAATTTCAACATATGAATTTTGGGGAGACACAGACATCAATCCATAACAAAAGGATGCAATAGTTTCCATTGTTTACCAACAAAAGCAGTGAAATCTGATAAGGACCCTGAAGTGAACCTTATAGCCCTCAATAAACTGGAAATGTGGTTTGAGAAATAAAAGAGATTTTTTCATTCAGCAAATGTTTATCAAGCACCTACTCTGTGGCTGTAGTATGTTGCCATGTGAAATTAATTGGCCTGCAAAATGATTGGACTCTGAGATAGTGGGTATTGTGTCCTGCCCACTTATTTGATGGAAATGATTACTGGTGTTAAGTTAGGGGTGAAGTGGTAGGAACACTGGCTTGGAATCAGATGGATCTGGGTAGAAATCCTGGTTGTGCTGGGTACAGTTGCACACATTAACTCCCAGTTTCCTCATTTGGGAAATCTAGCCAACTCAGAGGGGCATGAGGAGTACATACAATGATTCAATTTACTAGTACATTGATGGCCCCAGTAGGTGTTCAGTAACTGGCAGCTGCTCTTATCTTTGTTATGATTATTATTGTTATGATGATGACTCAGGTGTTATATGAACTTGAATGCTTTGACAGTAGTTCCTAATACCTTCCTAAGCAGCTTTCCTCGTAGAGCAAAAGCATCTCTGTGCGTTAATGTATGTGCTTGCATATATGTGTGCTTGTGTGTGCAATATGGCAAGTCTCTCCCTTGGAATCCTCAGAGCTTGTACCAGAAGAATTCTTATAGGCAGCTGTTAGATTCTCATCCTCCCTGTTCTACTTCCTGAACCCTCAAAGCTCCTCTGGGTGGAGACACATGAGAGTGAGAGGTCCTCAGTGAACCTTTAGCATGAGATCAGGCCTTGTATAATCTGTGCTTTGACATATAGTGGCTGGGAGTAGGGTGCCTGGCTCTGAAAATCTGGGTGTGAAGCCTTTTCTTTTTCATCCTCATGACTTCTTGGGTCCAGAAGGCAAGCCTTGGTGATGAAGGAGAGTGAGGAGGTGATGTCCCTCAAAGCCACATGCACATAAAACATTAGCTGGGTTGGCGGAGGCAGTGGGATGGCTACTGGAGTGTGATTGATTCCATGTGCATCCACCAGCTATGACCTCCCATGGTTAGGTTCTTGGTGCTCTTATATTCTCTTGTGCTTCTTCCCCCCATCAGATCAAATGGTGATCTAAAATATGTTTGAATATCCTTGTATGTACAGTCCTCAGAGCTTTCTGGGTGGTAGAAACTTAGTTCTAGAGGCTCCTAAGCCCAAGAACTGATAATTTGCTGTGTTCAAGGAAAAAATTATTGATAGTTGTTAAAATGGTAAGGAAGACTTTACTCAGGGTTATTTCAGTAGAGGCATTGTAATAGAGGAGAGAAATCCAGATCCAACTTCGATTATAGCAAAGACAGCTGGGAATTATAGCCAATGAGCAGAGTGAAGGCTCAGTGAATGGAAAATTACTAAGGAAAGACATCAAGCATGGGGGATCCTTGCTAAACTGACCTAACAGGATTCTTGTGAAAAGTAGAGCAAGGAGTTAGGTGTTAAAAGTGAGGGATGAAGAACATGATCAGATACTTAGGGTTGGGGATTTGCTCTGAATTGACAAGATTCTTGCTAAGACAGGGCTCTGTAAGCTTGGCAAGGACGAGAAGATGCCAAGGTAAGGGTCTGGTGAACAAGAAGGCTCAGAAGACCATAAGTAAAATTTGGTCCAGGTGACAGTCTTTGTCACCTGCCATGATTAGAATGAAGCACAAATGGCAAGTTAGAAAGGGACACATGAATTTTTCCAAATGACTCATTTCTTGCTTGATGTTCAATCTTAGGCAAGTTACTTGGCCTCTAGATCCTGAATCCCTTTCCAGAAAATGGACCGAATTGTACCTTGCTTATAAGGAAAGCGGTGAGCACTCAATGAGATAATGCACAGGAAAGGCTTGTCCCAATGTCTGTCCTAAAGTAAGGGCTCAATAAATGGAATTAACATTATAAGTTGAGGACTGTTAAGTTTTGATTCAGTAAACTTAATTTAATGAAACTTTATAATCTGTAAGTATTACAGAAGATGTGGTTTAGTAAAAACTGATTTGGCCTGAATATCTGAAGAGCTGGATTTAAGATCTGGCTCCACTGAAGTTTAACATCCTTTTAGAGCTTTAGTTTCTTATCTATAAAATGGGACAATATCCTCTTCCTTTCCTGCCCCACAGGTTGAATGAAGTGAGAAAATATTCATGAAAGTACTGGAAAACTTAGAAAGGACTATATTTGGCACTTAACTAATATTTGTCTAATATTGTTTCTTAATAGTCCAGTGGCTTGCTCTCCATCTGTGAATGAGCCTGTGCCCCTGGGCTCTTACCTTTACAGGTGCTTCTTAGTTTTATTCGCTTTTACCCCTTGGGAGAGACAAGAAGTCTGGGGAGAGCTGGAGTTGGGTATTTCCCTTCTCGCAGTCAGTTAGGTTCTGGTAAAATAGTTTCTTTTGAAGGCAGACCTTGCTAAAAAAACAGAATGCTCTGGGAATATTTCAAAGTGGCTGCTTTGCCCATACCCCTGTGGGAAAAATCAGGAGATTTTCCTCCCATCTCCAGTGAAAACCTGGTAGGCCTCCTGAAGATAAAACACATGAATGTGTGTGTGTTTGGGGAAGGCACAACAACACTGCCCCCCCACGGAGTTTTTAAAAAAATAACTTAAAAAAATTAAGATAAAAATAGTAATGTTTTTCTTTCTTTGTTCTGTTGATTTATAGATTGGACAGAGGAAGAGGATTTAGAATGAATAATAACTGATCCTAGCTGGCAGGAAAAGTATCACTGTTTTGTAGTTATAGTCAGATGCTTCTATCAGAAGTATGATAGAAAAGGAAAAGGGTGTGGATAAAAAGACCAAACCACCTGTCTTTGTTTTTTTTGAAATAATCCAGATAGTGAAACAGTAGATATTTTACTAAACAGAAACCTGTGAATAGTTGACTCTTCAAAATCCATCAAAAGCTGGAAAGTCATAGAAGCCATTGGTATACTTTAAATATCAGACAATTATTTAAGCAGTCATTGTTTTGGAAGGTTCTTTAAATTATTTCTTAGAAGTACCACTGTGCTGAATGATTTTAATTGTTGGACATTTTAAAGATTTCTTTACTTATTTGAGAGAGAGAGTGCATGAGCACACACGTGCATGAGAGTAAGAGGGATAGGCAGCAAGAGGGGGAGAGAATCTCAAGCAGACTCCCTGTTGAGCACAGAGACCTACCTGGGGCTTGATCTCATGACCCTTTGATTTTGACCTTACCTGAAATCAAGAGTCAGATGCTAACTAACTGACTGTGTCACCCAGGCAGCCCTAATTGCTGGGCATTTTATATAACTGGATTTGTTTCTGATTTATGTTCTAAGTAGAGTTAAGTTAAAAGAGTAAACAATAAATTGGTAACTCTCCCCAATTTATACTTAATCTGCTTATACTGAAATATTTTTTTAATTTATTTTTTAAAGATTTTATTTGAGCAAAGAGAGAGAGAGAGAGACCACAAGTGGGGTGAGGGGCAGAGGGAGAGGGATAAGCAGACTTCCCTGCTCAGCAGGGAGCCTGAATCAAGGTTGGAGCCCCACTCAGGGTTGGAGCCCGATGTGGCATTTGATCCTAAGACCCCTGGATCATGACCTGAGCTGAAGGCAGATGCTTGACTGACTGAGCCATTCAGGCACTCCTTTAATAAAGTCTTTTAAACATTAGAAATCCATGTCCCCATGTTGTAATTTGCAAAAATATTTTGCTTTTAATTATTTTCAGGATCTATAAGTGTCCTGTTATTGGAAAATAAAAGAAGGTAACCAAGAGTGGGGAGGGTGGGCACAGTAGGAAGAAATAGGAAAGTATCTAAGCTTCAGTGTGCATGGACTTGTCCATTGCTCTCCTCTTTCACCTTTTCTTGGATTACTTTTAGGGTGCTGATGGCTGGGGCTGCCTCTTTAAAGAAGCAGCTCTCAGAGAAGATAATCCTGTACTCTTCCAAGCACCAAATCTAGGCTTCTTTCTCTCTCATCTCACAGAGTCTACTTATTCTTTTCCAAATTCAGTGTCAGATGTTGATGGAGAGTTCAGTTTCTGAGATCAGACTTGCTGGGTTTCAGCTTGGCTCTTACTCTTCAGCATGTGACCCTGGGCAATTACTTGACCTCTCTCTCCCCTGGTTTCCTTGTCACTAAAACAGGTACAATTACATTACCTTCCTCCTTGAGTGGTTGGGAGGATTAAATAGGGTAATCCAGTGCAGGCCTTGTTGAGAGGATTTGGTGAATGTTAGTTGATGCTATTATTATGTCACCCTTTCCTTTGTCCCTTCTTTCTTCTTCTCCTTTCTTCTTTGCTTTTAGAGGTAGACTATTTTGAAAATTCCCATTTGTACCTTCTCCTTCCTGGTGTGAGTATAGGGTAGTCTACTGATTTCCAGCTCAGTTTCATTTAATACACACACCACATGCTCACACACATATTTCTTTACTAGTACCTGGAGTGTGAAAAGTACTCTGGTAGGTACTGAGGGTGAGATTCCTGATTTTATGGCATTTGTATCTTGTGAGAAAAACATGGAAGAAAATGAGTCAGTTATGAAAGTGGAAGAAAGTTCAGGGTGCTGTGGGGTTGTATAGCCAGGGCACAAAACCCTGTGATGTCATGGAAGGCTCTGTGAGGATGGAGCATTCTAGGTGAAACCGGAGGCATGAGGAGGGCCTTGAAGGATTAACCAAAATTCTGTCTTCTCTCTGGAACCCTTCCTGATCACATTTTTTTCTTTGACACCCCTGCCCTAGGTAACTGTAGCACTTTATTTCTGCCTCAGGTAGAGCATGTGCGAATGCCTATCTTATCATGTAAACATGTGGGTCAATCTCTTTCCCACTGAGTTGCAAATACTTTGAAGAAGAAAATTAGACCTTATTTTCTTTGTGTGGTCAGTGCTTTCTATATAACACTGTTCTAATTGCTCTTCAGTTAGTGTTTACCAAACTTGACCAATTGTGCTTTGAGGAGGGTAGATCTTACAAAGGAATTCTCCTTACTCACACTTCACTCATTTGAATCTAAGTTTCCTCTTTGCCTTGTGACTTGGCTTCATCATATGTAAACTGGGAGGATTGAATTAAGGTCCTTCTAGTTAGGATTTCTGTGATTCCCTTGAGGAAATCTGGAGGAAGATATATGTTGCGTAGATGTCAGCATGAATGGTTGCTTATAGTAGTGGTGTGTAAATATGGGTCCGTTATCATTCAGTGGTTTTCTAAGAGCATATTTTGATTGGAACTGGGTTGAGTGCTAAGCAGGTGCAATTGGGTAGCAGCACCCCCTCTGTATGCTCCTAGGCCTCCCAGGTGTCATGGAACATTTATGGGAAAGAACTTGAGCTCTTCTTAATGAATATAAGTGGAATCCAGGCATAGGTAGCCCTGTTTTGATGAACCAAGGATCCCCAGAGAAAGCCAGATTGCTTTCTGAGAGATATCTGACAGATCTTTCTGAAAGAGATCATGGGACTTTTGAGAAAAGAAATCAAGAATGGGGAAAATTCACAGAGACCAAAGGAGTAGGGAGTGGTGGGGCAGGTACCTAACTGTGGCCAAGACAGCGTCTAGCATGCTGCTTCCTGGGACTGGGGATAAAGAAAGAAATGAGTCACTTGGACCCCACCAGTCCTGCTGAGGAATGGCCAGGAGGAGCAGAAGTTGGTGACCTGGGGAAAGTCGTGGTGGTAGAGAGAAAAACCTGAAATCTGGATCTCAGCACTCATTCCTGCATGTCTAGGATTAGTAATTCAAGGTGGTTCTGAATAACAGGTCCAGATAGGTCCTACTGGACAGGAATATCTCATCCTATACTTTGTTTTGGTCTAATCAATCATTGCTATATGGTTGATTATGTGGGTTGAGAAGGCCAGGGGTTTACTGGAAATGAAACTGTCACACTATTGTGATCTAAGTCAGCTGCACTGTTAGGGCATTTCGGTAGCTTTTCTATTTTGCTCTCTCTTCATGATCTACTTTGACAGCCTTCTCCATGTCCATTTTGCTTCCTCAGAACTTGGGGTTCCCTGGGGTTTTAGTTTGTCAAGGCCCATATCCTCCTGAGGAATTTTGCAACTTTGCTTCCTCTATTGACTGGCTCAGGCTCTCAGTTTCCAATTCAAATTTTCTGAGAGAGGCATCTGACAGCCCAGCCAGGCCATGGGTAAGAGGCCCATCTCTTGGTCTCTTTGGCCCCTGGAATGGGAAGAACCAGGAGCAGGGCCTTTTGACATGGAACTTGGCTGTGGATAGAGTGGCTTGGAGTAGGCTGCAACTAGAACAAATACTGATGGACATCTCTAGCTCATAATCCACTCATTCACTCATTCCATTTCCTACTTGGTAGTGTAGATTAGGGTTAAGAGCCCCCTTTCCAGAGTCAGACTCAAATCTTGGCTTGACCTTGAGCTGGTGACCTCTCTCTGAGGCTTACTGTCCTCATTAGTGAAAAAGGACTGGTAATTGTACTCAGCTTATGAAGCTGTTTCAAAGAAGACATGAGAAAATGCATATGAACACTTAGCATAGTGTCATTGTAGAGTAAACACTTTGTAAATGTTAATTGTTATTTTTACATATGGTCCATAAGTAAATAAGACATATAAAGTATCTGTCTTTATAGAGATTGCAGTCTAACAAGGAAATAATTTTCATGAGCTGGTCACATAGAGCACTCTTGGTAACACATTTACAATGCATAGAAGACCTCTTATATTTAGAAAACTAATTTACTGAACAAATATTTATTGACCATCTACTGGTATGTGGCATTATTAGTACTGAGTGTACAGTTTTTTTTTTTTAAAGATTTATTTATTTATTTGACAGACAGAGATCACAAGTAGGCAGAGAGGCAGGCAGAGAGAAAGGAAGGGAAGCAGGCTCCCTGCTGAGCAGAGATCCCGATGCGGGGCTCGATCCCAGGACCCTGGAATCATGACCTGAGCTGAAGGCAGAGGCTTTAACCCACCAAGCCACCCAGACGCCCCCTGAGTGTACAGTTTTTTAACAAATAGTCAAATTCTTGCCCTTCTGGAGCTCACATTATAGTGAGAGGATAAACACACATTAATTAAGGATAGATATAGCTATATGATAATATATATATATACATATATAATAATGTTTGGTGGTGCTATGTACTATGAGGAAAAAAAACAGAATAAGGTGATAGAGAATGACAGAGTGTATATAGGGACCTAATTTAGATGGAGTGGCCCAGGATGACCTCTCTGAGGAAGTGATATTTGAGCAGAGAACTCCATAAAGTGAGGGGAGGACCCATTCAAACGTCTGGCAGAAGAGCATTCCAGAGGGAAGAGTAAAGGCAATAGCTCCTAAGTAGGCATGTACTTGGTATTCTTGAGGAACAACAAGAATGCTGGGGTGACTGGAGCCTAGTGAGTGAAGGTGAGAGCAATGGGAATTGAGGTCTCCAAGGAAGGCAGAGGTGATTTCCACCATCAGGTTCAGTTATATCTGGTATCTGTGGCTCATCTGGTTTTCTCAGATCAGCCTGACCTCCTGGCTTCTCAGTTTCCTCTATGATCAAGGACAGCAGAAAGATGCTCATTTTGAAGCAGCTTGACTGGAGATGCAGGAAGTCTCATTAGAGTTTTGAACTATGTTGTAGGCTATTGGCTCTTGAGACTTGAGACTGTGCTTGGCATTTCTCCCCACCAGGGTAGAGTGAGTCATGCATGGAAGGGGATCTGATAAAGTTATAGCCAGCTCCCTCTGTCATAACTACTATAGAGCTGCTTCCTTAGTCATCCTTTAATCCTATCTCTGTGTTCTGACCTCTTTCTCCAGGATTAAAATAGCCCAGCCTGCTGCATCCAGTGTAGTTATGTTTAGGGACAGAAACTGGGCTGAGTGACTCACCACAAGTAAGAGATGAACTGCTTAGCTCTGCCTGGGACCAGGTGCTACTGAGGATAGGAGATCCATAAAATACACTGGCATAGGTGCCACATCAGGGCAATCCTCAGTGTTCTATAGAAGCAAGAAGAATTGGATATTTCCCTCAGCAGAATCTTGGGAATGTTTCACAGTAGTTGTGACATTTGAGCTCTGATATTTCAGGATTCTCTGATTCAAAACATGTTTCCGCAATGGTTCTAACTTCCTGCAAGGGGCTGGCTGCCCTTAGGTACTGTTTTTTCTGGTGGGGTAGGGATGGGTCATTTACTGAATATTTATTGCTTATTTATACAGCATTGTTTTAGACATCTTACATATCAGCTCTCTATTGTAGTGTAATCTATCAGCCCAAAACTTGGTGACTTAATGCAATTTTTTACTTGCTCCTAATTCTGAGTCATTAGTTTTGGCTGGCCTTGGCTGGGTTCAGCTGGGCTGTTCTTCTGCTGATCTCGTCTAGGGATGGTTGGTGTTGGGTTTTGGATGGGTCCCTCTTCTCGTGGTCTGTTATCTTCAAATAGGGTAGCTTGAGCTTCTTCATATCAAGAGGGCTAAAGTGTAGCTCTAGGTATAATTTCCTCTGTCCTTTTGGGCAGTTCTTTCCCTGGTGTTTGGTAGTTTTTTCACATGCATGGGAAGATTAATAGCTGAATACTTAAGGGGGGCCCTCTGAAGCTCTCTGCACATGAACTCCAGTTGACTTGTTCTCTTCAGACTCCCAGCTTCATCTCCTCAAATCAGGCAGACCATACATCTTTGCCTGGGATTCTCCTCCCTCTGCTGCAGTCTGGACATTGTCACCAGGCAGTAGGCTGAGGAGTTATAGTGCTCACTATATTTGGTTTTTATCTCTCACTTTTCTTGAAACCATTGTTTTGTATATATTATCCATTTTGTTAGTTGTTTCAGGAAAGGAGGTTATTCTCTCTCTCTAACTCCATCTTGGCTGGAAGTAGAAGTCTCAAGAGAATGGAAGTAGCAGTCTCAAGAAGATAAAAGTAGAAGTGGCAAGGTGTCTGGAGGCCTAGGCTTGGAACTCACAGATGTCACCTCTGAATTCTATTAGTCAAAACAAGCCCAGGACCAGCCCAGATTCAAAGGGTGAAGATATAAACTGGACTTGATAGGCACAGTAGTAAAGTTATATTGTAAAGGGGCATGTGGAAAGGGTTGGGAGGAGTGTTTGAAGCCCTGTTTATAAACATTCTACCCCATTGTGTGGGGAGGTAGGCTAATTATAAGACAAAAGCTGTCATTTGTCAAGCTGCTGATATGAACCAGCCCTTGTATAAAGCACTGTACACACAGTGCATCTAAGATTTTTATTTTTTAATTTATTTGAGAGAGAGAGTGTGAGTGCATGAACAGCGGGGAGGAGCAGAGGGAGAGGGAGAAGCAGACTTCCCACTAAGCAGCGAGCCCAATGTGGGGATTGATCCCAGGACTTTGAGATCATGACCTGAGCTGAAGGCAGACAGTTAACTGACTGAGCCACCCAGGTGCCCCCACACAGCACAGCTAAACTGAATAACATTGTGAAGTGTTGTGAATGTTGTGTAACATTGTTCACATGTGGAACAAGTGTAACGTTGTAAAGCTCGTTTTATAGATGAGGATACTGCCACTCTTCACAGATTAAGTGATTTGTTTGAGTTTATACCTAGGATGTGTGACTTCCATGCCTGTGTGATATCATGCCTGTGCTCTAAATCTATCCTTTTACTTTTAACTCTATGCCCGTAAGTTTTAAGCATATTTCTTTTTTTTTTTTTTAAGATTTTATTTATTTATTTGTTAGAGAGAGAGAGAGAGTGAGCACAGGCAGACAGAGTGGTAGGCAGAGGCAGAGGGAGAAGCAGGCTCCCTGCCAAGCAAGAAGCCTGATGTGGGACTTGATCCCAGGACGCTGGGATCGTGACCTGAGCTGAAGGCAGCTGCTTAACCAACTGAGCCACCCAGGCATCCCTTAACCATATTTCTTATAAGTAAATATAGGAGCATTAAAAAGAACACAAACGGATTATTTCTATCTTCTATGTGTTAAGTTTATTCCATTTACATTTGTTGTAATTACTGATATATTTGGATTTATTTCTACTGTTTATTTTGTGCTTCCTATTTACCTGGCCTTTTCTAGGCTTATTTCCTATTTTTTGATTGTATTTTTTTTATTCTCCTTTCCTACAGATTTGAAAGTTGTAACTCTACTCTTTATTCTTTAACTTTTCCCCTTAAAATTTTAACATATCCACTGGCATTTGTCTAAAGTTAATTTATTTATCTCTGTTTTCTAAAAACCAAAAACCAAAAAAACTTCTGAATTTAGAACATTTTAACATTAACCATTTGCTTCTCATCTTATGAGTTTTTATTTTTATATCCCTCTGGGGATATAGTAGTATTGTCCTTTCCTGTTTCCTTTGAAATTAGGCATGGCCATGTGACTGGCTTTGGCCTGTGAAGTATGAAACGGAAGCTTAAAAGAGCTAGTCTGTAATTCACTATGCTAACCCCTGAAAGATATTTAACATGGGTGGAAATAACATTTATTGTTTTAAGCCACAGAGATTTTGGGATTGTACTACAGTATACAGTGATCACCTAATGGATAAACTCCTGATTCTCCAAGTTAGTTGTCATTGTTATTGTCTTGTGGTTAGTCATATAGTTAATGCTTATTTAGAATTATAACTCTCACCATATTTATTTGCTTATCTTTCATTCATACCAACTCTTCCTTCTAGATTCATTTTTCTTTTTTCTTAGAAGAAATATTCTAGAAATATCTTTAAGGTTAGTAGGGCACTGGTAAATATTTAACAACTGGTTCCCTGGGGGGGGAAAAAGCCTGGTTTTTAATGTTTGCTGATTTCTATGGTGTGAATACTCCCACCAAGCTCTATTTAAGTTACCAGCATGTTGTCAACTAACTCAAAATTCCTGAAAATTTGGCTCTTATGAGCCAATATAAGCAAACTGTTATTTCAGGTGGCTATGTTTGTGCTAAACTATTTTTGTCTGGAGATAATTTTATTTCATCCTCATTCTTGAATGGCAGATTAGCTGGGAATAAAATTCTGAGGTTGAGAGATATTTTCTTTTAGCACTTTCAAGCTATTGTTGTTGAAATAATACTGTTGATTCCTTGAGAAGTCCATTGTCATTGTATGTTGTTCTTTTGTAGTGAATCTGTTCCTTTCCTCTGGTTGCTTTAAAAATCTTTCTTTGTATTTAGCATTTTTTAGTTTTACTTTGCTATACTTAGGCATGAGTTTAATTTTACTTATCCATTTTGCACCCCTTAGTCTTTAAAGAGTTTTAGAGATTTTTTGACATTCTCTGATTGAATATCATTTGATTTCTGGCATTCTATGTGGTCTGGGTTGGGAGACTATTCCTTTAGAGCACTTTTGTGCTTGTTTTTGCCAGGTATCATTGGCATTTTTGGGATCATTTTTATATATAATTTAATTTCTCTTTTTGGATGTTCTCAGATCTTCAGGCACTATAAAATGAATCCAAAATTCACATGAAGGTAGATCCTTGGAGAAACTAGTTTTATCTTATCCTGAGCCCAGAGTTCAGGCTATCATCTTTTTGTGTCCACCATTTCACTGACTTGGTTTTATGGAAAGGTCTAGTTTTAACTTGCTTAGAGCCTGTTCTGACCCACTTCCAAGGCTATTAACCTAAGCTACGTCCCTCTGCCCCCATCTAGTATCTTGATAGCCAAACCCTCAGCTCCTCTCACCTATCTGATTTTTAGTTTTCCTTTTTGTTTTTGGCCCTTGAGAATCTTTCTTATTTTCATGCATGTTCATCTATGCATACAAAGAGATATTGTTGTATTTTCTCAACATTTCCAGGTGATTGTAGTTATCTTTTTGCCATATTGCTAGAAACCAAAGTGCAGATTATATTCTGGGCCCTCACGGTCCTTTGTTTTCCTTGGATTATTCTAATTCCATTCTTATTTGTTTCTCTGCCTCTAATTACTTGTCCTTTCATGCTATCTTCCAGTTCTAAAATACCCTTTCTCTATTTTTTTTTTAAGATTTTATTTATTTGACAGAGAGAGGGAGAGATCACAAGTAGGCAGAGAGGCAGGCAGGGAGGGAGGGGGAAACACGCTCCCTGCTGAGCAGAGAGCCTGATGTGGGGCTCCATCCCAGGACCCTGAGACCATGACCTAAGCTGAAGGCAGAGGCTTAACCCACTGAACCACCCAGGCGCCCTCCCCTTTCTTTATTTTTCTACCAAACTTTAGTTTGGTCTGCCCTTATAAAATTAACACCATCTCACTATGTTTATGTTTTATTAATCAGTGTAGCACTGTTTCCTGATGTGCTATACTTTGTTTATTGATTGTCTTCCCTTAAGAGATTCTAAGTTCGTCAAGGTCAGGTGGTACTCTCTCTTTTGCTTATTGGTATATCCCCAATGCTTAGGATTGTACCTGGCATATAGTATATATCCAGTAGATATTTTTTGAAAAAATTAACAAAATATAAATTATTAGTACAAATAAAAGTTGTATCTTGGGGATGCCTGGGTGGCTCAGTTGGTTAAGCAGCTGCCTTCGGCTCAGGTCATGATCCCAGCGTCCTGGGATCGAGTCCCGCATCAGGCTCCTTGCTTGGCGGGGAGTCTGCTCCTCCCTCTGCCTCTGCCTGCCTCTCTGTCTGCCTATGCTTGCTCTCTCTCTCTCTCTCTCTCTAACAAATAAATAAATAAAATCTAAAAAAAAAAAAGTTGTATCTTAATTTCCAGATAATTTTGAAGACCTCTCAGAATGTATTTATAAGTCCAGTTTGCAGTGTGCAGTACCAAACACTCCATTTACATCACTCTCTGCTTAATGAAGTTCACATCCTTTCTATGGCATTTGGGTCCTTTTGTGATGAGCATTAGCACCTTTGTGGTTGTCTCCTGCCACTTTTGATCTTACATTTGGCTCTTAAGCTTCATATTCTTTTCCCACTCAACATGTCATGATTTTTTCAGACTTCTCTTCCTTTGGCTAAGCTCTCTATTCTTTTTTTTAAACATAGAATTTTTTTTTTTTTTATTTCATTTATTTTTTTGACACACAGAGATCACAAGTAGGCAGAGAGGCAGGCAGAGAGAGAGGGGGAAGCAGACTCCCTGCTGAGCAGAGAGCCAGATGAGGGGCTGGATCCCAGGACCCTGGGATTATGACCTGAGCCGAAGGCAGAGACTTTAACCCACTGAGCCACCTAGGCACCCCTAAGCTCTATATTCTTTTCCCACCTAACATGTCACGATTTTCTCACACTTCTGTGCCTTTGGCCATTGCCTTCATCCTGCCTGGAATACCTTCCCTTTTTGCCTTTAGGAAATTCTTTGTTCTAGGCCCCCCCTCAAATTTTGCATCCTCTGTGGAGTTGTTGCTTGTGCACAGACCAGACTGATGCCTCCTTCCTCTCTGCTGCCTCAGCACATTGTACATGCTTCCTTATGTTCACATTCCTTTCTATTGTGATTATTGGTCTTCACATTTGTCATTTTCTCTTGACTAAGAGCGTCCCAAGGCCAAGGACAATGTCTCTTGCTTTTTCTGACCTTATATCCTTGATGCTTTATCAAAGTGCTTAACATGTGATGAGTTGAGTGAATGTTGCCTGGGAGTGATTATGGCAGAAATGAATGACTAGTTTATACTTTCAAACTCTGTGAGTGACCTCAAATGAAAGAATTATTTGTAGCATAATGGTTGTTAATAGGGAGATTGTGTCCTATCCTTAATAAAACTTCTTTCAAAAAAAGGAAAAAGCCTTCTTTCTGAGGAAGTAAGCAAATGTTATCTGGCCTAGAGTTCATTGAATGAGTTGCTAAATAACTTTTAAAGATATATGCCAGCATAATGTAGTTTTATTAATACTAATTATAACATTAAGAGAAGTTGTTTATTGAATTCATAGACTATAATAAGCTATGTGTCTATTTATAAGTATATTTTTATATATTCCTAAATGTAAGTTTACTTATAATTGTATCATCCTCATTTTACAATGGAAGAAATTGAGGGCAAATAATTTGCCAGGGGTTAAATATTATAGACAAATGGTGGTATGACCAATTCTTGCTTGAGTATAGGACTCAACTCCTTTTTTCTTTTTTTTAAAAGATTTTATTTATTTATTTGAGAGAGAGCATGAGAAGGTGCAGGGTCTGAGGGAGAAGCAGATTCCCTGCCAAGAAGGGAGCCTGATTCAGGACTTGATCCTGGAACTCCAGGATTGTGACTGGAGCCAAAGGCAGTCGCTTAAGCAACTGAGCCACCCAGGCACCCTAGAACTCAGCTCTTAACTAGTCTCCCATCCTGAATTTCAGCAATTCCTATGATAACAGAGTTTTCTTTGTCCCTTTAAAACCTGATTGAAAAGTTTACTTAAAGGAATAAATGGTGGAGGAGGCTCTTCACAGACTGTAAACTCTCAACTAATCCTAGGTTTATTTTTTCCTCCTTTATAAAACCATAAAGCCTGTTTGTAATTCTTTCCACTCTTATTTACCTTTGAGTTCTTTTTTTATTTTATTTTTTTAATTTTTTTTAAAGATTTTTATTTATTTATTAGTTAGGGAGAGAGAGAGAGAGAGCGAGTGAGCACAGGCAGACAGAGAGGCAGGCAGAGGCAGAGGGAGAAGCAGGCTCCCTGCCAAGCAAGGAGCCCGATGAGGGACTTGATCCCAGGATGCTGGGATCATGACCTGAGCCGAAGGCAGCTGCTTAACCAACTGAGCCACCCAGGTGTCCCAAGTTCTTTTTTTTTTTTAATTAAAAAAAAAAGTTTTAAAGACTTTATTTATTTATTTATTTGGCGCAGAGAGAGAGAGAGAGAGAGAGAGAGGCAGAGGGAGAGAGAGAAGCAGGCTCTCCGAGGAGTAGGGAGCCTGATTCAGGGCTCAATTCCAGGACCCTGGGATCACGACCTGAGCTGAAGGCAGATGCTTAATTGACTGAGCCACGCAGGTGCCCCTTCCCTCTGAATTCTTAAACTAAAGAAAGAAAACCTTCAAAGATACAGCAAGAGACTCCACTCATTTTGTGGGGCCCAGTCTCTATTGGTTTTGTATGGTTCACAGTTAAGGACCCAGAGATGGTGAGAGGGACAATCATGTTTTATTTTATTTTATTTATTTATTTATTTATTTATTTACTTTTAAAGATTTTTATTTATTTATTTGACAGACAGAGATCACAGGTAGGCAGAGAGGCAGGCAGAGAGAGAGAGAGGAAGGGAAACAGGCTCCCTGCTGAGCAGAGAGCCCGATGCAGGGCTCTATCCCAGGACCCTGGGATCATGACCTGAGCCGAAGGCAGAGGCTTTAACCCACTGAGCCACCCAGGCGCCCCGACAATCATGTTTTAAATAGTGTTACAGCTGTATGGACTCAAGAGGGCCATTGGCTTCCCTGTAGCTTGCTGAGGGTCCTGGTATTTTGAAATTTATGTAAACCAGAACTAATAGTTCATCTTATTAGGAAAAATGACAGTAAGACCTAGAGTTACTAAGGTATCTTAGGGTTTGCTTCAATTTAAATTCTTCTTCCATTCAATAATGCTTTTGTTCCGGGCACCAGCAGTGTCTGCACTGTTAGATACTTTCTTTATATCACTGTTGGACTTGATAGGTTAGCTCTGTTCCAGACCAAATTTGAAAGCCATTTTTTTCTCCTTCCCTGACTTTAAAAGTCTCAAATGAATTATAAAACAAAATAAATACCCAGGGATGAAAAAAGCACTTTGCAGTCCTTGTTTAGAAATACTTTTTACTGTTCTTTTGGAGAAAACTCTATTCTCTCAGTGGTTTAAGGATTTGAGAAAGAATCTTAAAGCACATGAAATGTATCTATATGCTCATGAATGTATATGTGGGTTTCTGAGTCTTTGCTAAGGAAAACTCTTATTCTTAATAACATATCCAAAATTATCCAGATAAATAAAAATAATCTCAAATTGATATTATTGCAGATTGGTATCAAGGGATCTTATTTCACAGTCATATAACATGTTCTTCCAATGATGGTATCTGCAAAAGAACTATTCCTTCTTTCTGGTTTTTGCTTTGGCTTGCCCAACGATAGCATGGATCTCCTGTGACTTATCATTATCTTTTCCAGGTTTCTGAGTGGCCCCCTCCATTCTTGACATTTATCCCACATACATTTTTGGGGAAAGAATTCCTCTAAACCCTTTTCAAAGTCTTTAAGCTCTCAGGTTGAAGAATGGTAAATCTTTTGAAATTTGCTAAAGGTGTTCTTTAAGAAATCCTCTCAGAGAGAAGAGTTACTTCATCCTGGTTGGAATTAATCATTTGTTCCAACTCCTGAAGTATTGGAGCCGCTGGGGTATGGACTGTGGTTACAGCAGCTGTAGCATAGGTGGTGTGTGGTGGAAGAGATGTGTCTGGGCCAAAGATGTTTGACTCCAGTGTGGAAATCTGGCTCATGGCAGCTGTCGCACATACCCTGACACTAATTATGTGGTAACAGAATCCTTTTGCAGTTCAGTGACCAAATAAAACTGGTGCATAAGATTAGAAGGGAAAGACCGGGACACAGCAGTGTGCTGAGAGTTTGGTGTCTGGGCTTTATGACTAACAGTGCTGCCATCTCTGCTGTGGCTTCAGGTGACAAGAGGCCCCCCTCTTTGGGCCTCAGTTTATCCTCCTGTAAAAAGTAGCAAAGATGATTATCTTTCTGATCCCTTTCATCACCAGTGTTCAGTGTTTTCTCTTGTTCAATATTTGTTGTGTCTTTAAAATGCATATACCAGCTTGTAGAAAATCTTGGATGGTTCTTTCAGAGTATTTTATTTGCTGTTAAAAGGTTAGCATACAAAGTGGCCAAGCCAGAAAGTTCCTCTGGGTGAAAGGATTTTTCTGTATATTATACAGGCAAACATAATTTTACATTTTCCCCCCTACTCTACTTTTATTTCTTTCCATTGCATTTGGGGAGGGTTTGCAGTCTGGGTTTTATATTCATAACAGTGGCTTTTAAAAATGATGACTTCCTGTGGGCTAAAATGGGACTTGCTAAATATCTGATATGCATTATCTGTTTAACCTTATAGTTTTGTAAGATGTTTGTATTTTTAGCAGCTTTTAAAAGAGCTGGAAACTGAGACCTAGAAAACAGAAGTAACCTGTTAGTGTCATACAACCCTCCCAAGGCTGTGGGACCCTGCAGTAGTGTGTGATCAGATCAAGTTGGAGATCAGCTCAAGGCCTCTGACATCAAAGAGAGAGTTTTCAATTGGAGATATTATTCTCAATAAAATATTTAGGACTTTCATTGTCAAATTAATTATTTTTGTATTCCCAAAGTCTTGTTAATCTCTAATTCTCTTTAAATTTCCCAATGTTCATTGCTGGATATTAGAAACTTGAACTTGCATGGTTATGTCTGTACCATGAAGTTCACCTGAGTCTTGTATATATTGCTATTTTGGAATCCCTTACCCTGAATAAACATAACCATAGCACTTTTATATTTTTCATATGTTGCTTCTTTTAAAATCTTTAATTATAACAGCAATTGTGGTAGATTCTTCTTGGGATCTCTACTTACCTTTAAAGAAAATTCTTTCTTTGGAGTAGCTCCTGGTGGGCAGGGTCAGCTGCCACAACTGATTGATTCATGGTGGATACCTGGCTCTTGGATATTTACAAATTTGATCAGGGAGTTGTTTAAACCTAGTTGCAAACTTTTCACAAAGGTTCCTACTGTGTCCTGCTTCCTTCTTTTTCTGGGTTTTGTTTTTACAGTTGCTGTTTTGATGCAGGGAGGTACCCTGATATCTTCTCATGCAGTCCTTTTTATTTGGCTTAAGGCAGGTCAAGGCAATTTCTGTTGCTTGCAACTCAAAGAATATTAACTAGCCTAGAAGTGATGAGGCCTGTATCTTTGTCCATTAAGGCTGCTATTAAAAAAAAATACCATAGCCTGTATGTCTTATAAACAACCAGCATTTATTTCTCACAGTTCTGGAGTCTGGAGTCCAAGATCAAGATGCTGGCAGATTTGGTGTCTAATGAGGGCCTACTTCCTAGTTCATAGAGAACTGTTTTCTCACTGTGTCCTCTTGGTGGAAGGGGCAAAGCAGTTCCCTGAGGCTTGCTTTATAAGGGCATCACTCCCATTCCGGAAGTCTCCACTTTCATGACTTAATCACCTCTTAAAGGTTACCACCTTCAAATACCATCTCAGTATTGAAATGAAACCCAGTGGGGACTGGGTTTCAACATATGCATTTTGGGGAGACATAAACATAGCAGTAGGAATTCAAAAATTATTCTTGGAAAAAATATTTGGTAAATGAAAATGGGAAATACAAAGAAAGGCATCTTTTAAGTGAGATTTTAAAAAAAGATTTATGTATTTTTTAGAAAGAGAGGGCAAGTGAACATGAGTGGGGGGAGGAGCAGAGGGGGTAGAAGAGGGAGAGAGAATTCCAAGGCAACTCTTCACTGAGTGTGGAGCCTGACACGGGGCTTGATCCCATGACCCCGAGATCATAACCCGAGCCGAAATCAAGAGGCAGACGCTTAACTGACTGAGCCATTCAGGTGCCCCAAGAAAGGCATCTTAATGCTCCCACCTCCTATCATTTTTGATATTTGACGGAGGTATAACTCATGTGTCATAAAATTTACCCTTTAAAAGTGTACAATTCAGTGATTTTTAGTATATATATTTAAAACACTTTCATCACCTCCTAAAGAAACCTCATATTTTTTGCAGTAATTCCCCATCCCCCTCTCCTTAGCAATGATCATTATGATGTATTTCCTAGTTTTTTTTTTCCTTGTCTAGTCATATTACTTTCCTATATTATGTTGGCCATTTTTTTGTTTGTGGATTATGGAATATTCATTCATTCATTATCTCTCTCTCTCTCTCTCT
>ML104626.1:50223-64642 GCA_003697995.1 Taxidea taxus jeffersonii | reverse complement strand
ATACCACCTCACACCAGTCAGAATGGCTAAAATGAACAAGTCAGGAAATGACAGATGCTGGCGAGGATGTGGAGAAAGGGGAACCCTCCTACACTGTTGGTGGGAATGCAAGCTGGTGCAACCACTCTGGAAAACAGCATGGAGGTTCCTCAAAAAATTGAAAATAGAGCTACCTTATGACCCAGCAATTGCACTACTGGGTATTTACCCTAAAGATACAAACATAGTGATCCAAAGGGGCATGTGTACCGAATGTTTATAGCAGCAATGTCCACAATAGCCAAGTTATGGAAAGAACTAGATGTCCATCAACAGATGAATGGATAAAGAAGATGTGGTATATATATATATATATACAATGGAATACTATGCAGCCATCAAAAGAAATGAAATCTTACCATTTGCGACGACATGGATGGAACTAGAGCGTATTATGCTTAGTGAAATAAGTCAACTGGAGAAAGACAACTATCACATGATCTCCCTAATATGAGGAAGTGGAGATGCACCAGGGGTGGGGATTAAGGTGGTAGGAAAAGGAAAAATGAAACAAGATGGGATCGGGAGGGAGACAAACCAAAAGAGACTCTTGATGTCATAAAACAAACTGAGGGGGGTGGGGGGGAGAGGGGTTGGGAGAGTGTGGTGGGGTTACATTATATGTTTAAATAAAAAAGCTTAAAGAAAAAAAAAAGAAATCTGCAAATCCAAGTTCTCACAGGAACTAAGGTTCAGGACCAGGGTGACAGAAAGGGGAGGCAGATAGCAAGGAACCAAAAGAATACATCATGTGTATGTGAGCTGGCCCACTTCTCTACCTGTTGGAAGCAAGCCATGCCTGACAGGAGGGAGTCACACCTGCACCTGGTCCATCTGTTTGCTGCCTTTGAGCAGAGCAGAGGATGTGCTGAGCTGGGGGTGGGTGTCGGGGGGAGATGGCCAGCTGGCCACATATGCTACCTGCCAAATACCTGTAGGACCAGCACCTGGTCCTCAGCTAAGATGAAACAATAATTAGGTTTAGTTACCTATTTCCTGGGACAGGTAATGTGCTCAGTGCTTTGGTGAGTAATCCTCTCCCATTTTATTTTTTAAAAACATGTTCAGCAGGTAAGATTGACATACGAAAAAGCTGTCCATAGTTACTGTATGCCACTTGACCCTGGCTCTAGCCCTAATATCTAGTTAAGTTATATTCAATTTAGAATATCACTCATAAATTAGAGAATGGTTTTTAGGAGCTAAGGAATTCAGGGGCCAACCTTCTGTCTTATTCTCCCTTGAATCTGATGTCAGAACACATTCTGCCACATGCTATCTGGAGAGTGGCCCCATGGGGGCAACAGTGAGTAAATATTGACACAAGCCTCACTGCAAAGCCAATTCTTCCTTCATCCTGTCAAACCTTCTTCGTTCAATGTTTACAGATCATTGATTAGATTATGAAAAGTGAGACTTTGTTGAATTTTTTAAAAACCAAACTAATTCTTTCAACCTGTTAAGAATAGAAGATGTTTTCTAAAATCTCGGAGTTGACGAGCAGATGAAGGCCCAGGGGCCTGGGAAAAGGCTATCACTATTGAATCTATTCAGGTCCACATAGGAAACAAGGATGACTTCTATTCCACTTCTTTTCAGCAAGAATTTGTGTCAACTAACAATACTGAATCCACACAAAATAGTGCAGCTCAGAGGAAAACAAAAGGAGAATCAATAGCCTCCAAAAGCAGAGGAAGAGCCATACCCAGGAACCAAGAAGACAGATCACAGAGGCTCTGCTCAGGCCAACTTGCAGTCTGTAGATCCTCTGGGGCTAGAATGCCCCCAGTGCCCCTGGGGGCCGTGGGTCAGGCAGAGCGCACACCCTGATGCTGTGCTGTTATAACCCGTGACAAGCCTCCTGCTCCTTTTCTCCATGAGACACCCTATGCCCCCTGACATCTCCAGCCTGCTTCTTGGAAATCTCATTCCTCTTTCTGACCCAATCATTCACTTTTCCCATCACTGCCATAGTATAGAGTATGTTTAACTACATACTATTCTGTCATTTAAATGTTTTTTGTCATGTTTGCTGTGAAACTATACCTTGCATCATCTACCCTGCTGTAGAATCACTTGTTGCATTGCATGACTTAACTGTGGATTCTGAGTGCCCTCACAGTGTCACGGGGCTAGTGTCCTGGGCAAGGTCCTCACTAAGCCGGCTCAGCTGTTGCAGTAAAGGCTTGATCCAGGCACTGCTATTTTTGTGAAAGTAAGACAGCACAGCTAAAACCTTGGTTTGGGCTCAGAATTGCTCATGGCCCCTCATCCACATCAGGTGGCATGGGGGCACACCCTGAAGACACTTGTTAGTCCAATGTTGCCCTAGGTAATTCCCATGAAACAGCCATTGTGTCCAGCGGGGGAACTCAGTAGGAGTGGGGAGGATGGGAGTCAGAACTCCTGAGATAGAATCCATCTTGGAGACTGCCCAGAACTTCCTTGGAGTTCATTCCATACTCCTGAATGAATCAATTAATCTAAAAATGTTCCCCCATTTATTTTTATTATTTATTTATTTATTATTTATTATTATTTTAAAGATATTTATTTATTTATTTATTTATTTATCAGAGGGGGAGCACACAAGTAGGCGGCACAGGTGGAGAAAGAAGCAGTCTCCCTGTAGAGCAAGGAGCAACGAGCCCAATGCAGGACTTGATCCCAGAACTCTGGGATTATGATTTGAGCCTATGGTGTGGCTTAACCGACTGAGCCACCCAGCCATCCCAAAACTTTCCCCCATTTTAGAAATGATGAGCCTGAAGCTCCAATGAACTGACTCTCCTAGGTCATATTGGAAATCAGCGAAAAAGCCAGACTGAGATGTGAGATGGCCTCCAGCATGATCCCCCAGAGTGGCTTTAGCTAGAGCCGCAATCATCCATTTATCTTTCCTGGACTCCCAGACTCTCATGGGACTCGTCACAGGGCATATTCTGGGAATAAAGTTCATGTCAGTGCCACAGAAACCTTGGACACTGGTTATAATGAGACTCCGTGATGTCAATGGAGTCCCAAGCCATAAGCTATCTCAGAGTTTGTCTGCAAAGATATGGCTGGAGGGAAACCCACATGCTGATAGAGGGTAGAGGAAGATGGAAAAAGCTAGGGAAAGAGGGGGTATTCATGTCACATCTGGCCCCAGATGACATGGTGGTGTCCAGCAGGGCAAGCCCCCCAAATGCTCCCTACCGCTTTCACAGAACTCACCCCTAAGGTTTGAAGCTGAACTTCATACATGTGTCATGAGTGTTCCAGCTAGCTCAGGGAAGCATGACACAGGACATAGTAAAGCTGCAGCCTTGACAGATATATATTCATGGAGCAATAGATTTCTCCAAATATATTCTGAAATGGTAAAAAAATTCACTGATAAAACATGGATATTTTTTATTAAAAAGAGCATCATACTTTTCAATTAATACATATTTATGAAGTATCTACTTAGTGCAAATGTATAGCTCTAGTCCCACCTGGGAGCTTCCAAAGTGTGTGAGATATAATCAATGGATCAACAATTAGAAGGAATGCAGGCTAAGGGCTAAGAGAGCCATCCTATTCAGAGAGGCCCATTAAAGGAAGCCCACTGAGAATATCCTTTTCAGCAAAACCCAGAAAGATAGGGCCAGCAAATCCATCTGTAAGAAGACTGACAGAGCAACTCGATTTTTGCTTATTTTGACCATAAAACATAAATGTCAAGAAATATTGTCTTAAGTGTTGCTTTGGAACATTTGGTTCTTCTCTGTAACTATTTGGGTTACATGCTAACCTTTACTCACTGTAAAATACTCTCAGAAAATGCCTGATTTAAGCATAGACAACTTGTATTAAAAGGCAAATAAATTAACCCTAGCAAACTCCTAAACTATTCCTACCCCTAACCCCTAACCCAAACCTCTGAGCCTAACCTGTGACCCTAAACTCTGACCCTAAATCTGACCCCAAGCCTGACACTAGTTTGGGCTCAGAGGATTCTGTCCCCAGAGACTTGGCGCCAAAGCCTGAGCAATTCCAGAGGACTCCGCCTACCACCCAGAAAGAAACCATGCCATTTGGAGTTCCAGAAATGATTCAGAGCAGGAGAAATCTGCATGACCACCTGAGGCCACCCCCGCATTCAGTGGTCTGCTGGACACAAACCTGGGACTTGAGACTCACCCTGACCCATGCCCTCAACTCAGCCCTCTTGGAGTCTTGCCACACAGCTGGCAGGTTGAACCTGACATGATCCTAGACTCTAACCCTAACCCTAGGTTGGATTTCTAAAGGACCACACCCAGAGACCTGGCTCCAAATCACCAGGGAATGGGGACACCAGGATGAAGCAGAGGGCTCATCCTACAACAAAGTCAGAAATCATGCCTTTTGGAACTCCAAAAAGGATTTAGGGCAGGAGAAATCTGAATGACATCTTGAACCAATCCCTGCTTATTTATATTTTCATACCATACTGAACCTAAAGCCTGAGCCTGATGCTCTCATTAACTCTAGCCCTCAATTCAGATGTCTCTGAAGGTCTCCACACCTAAGCAGATCACACCTTCCATACTCCTGGGACTACCCCTATCCTAGCTTAAGACATAGGTGAAAACGTGAACACACCAAAAGGACATAGAAGAGACCAAGAAACACACAAAATAGTGCTCCACATCAATAACCATCAGGGAAATACAAGTCAAAACCACAACGAGATACCACCTTACAACAGTTGGCATGGCTAAAATGATCAAGGCATGGAACAACAAATGTTGGCAAGGACGTGGTGGAAGGGGAACACTCTTACACTGCTGGTGGGAATGTAAGCTTGTATAGCCACTCTGCAAAATGTTATCAAGTTTCTTCAAGAACTCAAAAATAGAGCTACCCTACAACCCAGCAATTGCACTATTAGGTATTTACTCCTAAGATACAGATTGAGTGAAAAGTAGTGGCACCACTCTAGCCAAAGTATGGAAAGAGCCCAGATGTCCACGGACAGAGGAATGGATAAAGACGATGTGGTTCATATCTACAACAGAATATTATTCAGTTGTCAGAGAGGATGAAAACCAACCATCACATCCACCTGGATGGAACTGGATGGTACTATGCTGAGTGAAGTAAGTCTGTCAGAGAAAGACAATCGGCACATGGGTTCACTCATATGTGAAATAGGAGAAACACCATAGAAGATCAGAGAGGAAGGGAGGGAAAACTGAATGGGAAGTCATCAGAGAGGGAGAAAAACCACGAGAGACTCTCCATTACAGAAACAAACTGAGGGCTGCTGGAGGGGAGGTGAATGGGGGATGGGATAACTGAGTGATGGGCATTAAGGAGGGTACGTGATGCAATGAGCACTGGGTGCTATACACACCTGATCTATTATTGAACACTACATCTGAAACTAATGATGTACTATAAATTGGCTCATTGAATTTAAGTTAAAAAGAATTCAAGAAAACACTCCTAAACATTTGTATGGAACCAGCAAAGATACTGAACAGATGCAATGTTGAGAAGAAAACCAAAGCTGGAGAAGTCACAATTCCAGATTTCAAGTTATACAACAAAACTGCAGTCATCCTAGCAGTATGGCACTGGCACAAAAATATACACAGAGACCAAGGGAACAGGATAGAAGCACATTTATATTTATATATATATAAATATATATATATTTATATTTAGATATAAACACACAATTATGTGGCCAATTAATCTTCCACAAAGCAGGCACGAATATCAAAAAGGAAAAAAAACAGTCTCTACAACAGTGTTGGGAAAACTGGACAGCTATGCACAGAAGAATGAAATTTCTCTGCTTCCTTACACCATACAGATAAATAAACTCAAAACAGTTTCAAGACCTCAATGGAAGACTTGAAATCATAAAATTCCTACCAGAGGGCACAGACAGTAACTTCTTTACATGGACCAAAGTGACATTTTTCTAGACTGTCTCATGAAGCAAAGGGAATAAAGCAAAAATAAACTACTGGGACTGTATCTAAATAAATAATAGTTTCACACAGCAGAAGAACTAGGAAGAAGTAATAATAATAATAAGACAACCTACTGAGGGGCACCTGGGTGGCTCAGTGGGTTAAGCCTCTGCCTTCGGCTCAGGTCATGATCTCAGGGTCCTGGGATCGAACCCCGCATTGGGCTCTCTGCTCAGCAGGGAATCTGCTTCCTCCTCTCTCTCTGCCTGCCTCTCTGTCTGCTTGTGATCTCTTCTGTCAAATAAATAAATAAAATCTTAAAAAAAAAAGACAACCTACTGAAAGGGAGAAGATATTTGCAAATATCCTAAGCAATAAGGGGATAGTGTCCAAAATATATGGAGTGGATACAACTCAACATCAAAACCCCCAAATAATCCAGCTAAAAAATAGTCAGAAGACATGAACAGACATTTCTCCAAAGAAGAAATATACAGATGGCCAATGGTCCCCTGAAAAGATGTTCACCATCACCCAAGCTCAGGAAAATGCAATTCAAAAGTATAGTGAGATATTACCACATACTGTCAGAATGGCTCCCATCGACAGCACAAGGAACAATAGGCATTGAGAGGAAATGGAAAAGGGGGAACCCTTGTGTACTGTTGGTGGAAAAGCAAACTGCTGCAGCCACTCTGGAAAACAGTATGGAGGTTCCTCAAGATGTTAAAAATACAGCCACCCTAGGATCTAGCAACCACACTACTGGGTATTTACCCAAAGCATGCAAAAACAATAACTCAAAAGGATACATGCACCCCTGTGTTTCTTGCAGCATTATTTACAAGATCACAATATGGAAGCAAACCAAGTGTCTGTTGATAAAGTGATAAATTATATGGCAAATGTGTACACATGCACACATACATACACACACAGTGGAATATTATTCAGCCATAAAAAGAATGAAATCTTTCCATTTGCAGCCACGTCGATGGATCTAGAGAGGATTATCCTAAGTAAAATCAGTCAGTCAGAGAAAGGCAGTGCCATATGGTGTCACTATTATGTAGAATTGAAAAAACATACATAAATAAAGGAGAAAAAAGAGACAGACCAAAATACAGATTCTTAACAATAGAGAATTGTTAACCTTTTATGGTTACCAAAGGGACATGGGTGGAGGGATATGTGAAATAAATGAAGGCAACTAAGAGTACAGTTTTCTTGATGAGCACTGAGTAATATACAGAATTACTGACTCATGCTATTTTACACCTGAAACTAATATAACACTGTATGTTAACTCGACTGTAATTAAAATAAACAATAAAAAAAGATTTTTCTTTCAGTAACTGGTTTGAAAAAGTGTTGGTACACAATGTCCATATGTCCCACTTGGGAGTATTTCCTTGACAATATTTATTCACTCTATGCCTGGAATTTCACTGAATTCTCATATTTTTCCTGTTAATCCTACCCACAGGAGCCATGATCCTTTTCCATCCAGGATCAGCACCTATGCATTTGAGAGAGTATAAGAAGAGATAGACGCCATGTCATAATCCAGAAAGCTATTACTGTTTCTGTCTTAGTATGAGATGGTTATAGAGTGTGGGACAGCTTTCAAAGCAGGTTTGTTCTCTATCCTGGATCACTAATTCAGTGGTCATTACTTGGAATCATTTGGCTAATAGATTCCCTGTGGACAAGCTTCCTTCCAAGCACATCCATGGAAGGTGCGAAGGTGGGTGGGCTCAGTGCAGGACAGGAAGAGGATCAAGTACAGACAAGGGTACAATCCTTCCCCTGATCCAGGAACTGCCATGGGTGTGGGTATGGGAGACAGAAGCAATGGGAAACCACCAAGCTCACCAGCTGAATGCAGGAAGTACAGGTCAAGGGATCTTGTGATGTGGGGCATGGTGGCTTCTCTGAGCTACCTCTGGGAGGGAGGGGGTAAGGAATGAGAAAGAGAAACTTCCTGCACCTGGCCCATGCCACCTGCCCACCACTCTTGGAACACCTCAGTCTACAGTGGGCTCAGGATGCCTAAAAGGCATGGGAGGTTGACCACCTCCCACCCCTCCATCCCTGCCCCAGTCTCACACAACCTTCCTCTGTCCCCATGAGGGAAGTTGTGGTCTGCCCTCACAAAATACCCCAGGAAACTAACCTTTAAACTGAATGCTCCCTTCACACTCTAGTTCAAATCTTGTCCAGCCACAATAGTATGAAGGTAGAAATCAGTCACAAGAAGAATATGGGACAGTTACAAATATTTGGAAATTTAACAACCTGCCCCAAATCAGTAGATAGAAGGAAATAACAAAATAACAAAGTAAAGTGGACATAAATGGAGACTAAAAAGACAAAAGAGCAAGGAAAATACAATTTGCCTTTTTTTGGAAAGATAAACAAAACTGACAAACTTTTAGCTAGACTCACTAAGAAAGAGAGAGGGCTCAAATATAATCAGGAAAGAGAGAGAATTGATTCCTGTCTCACATCAAAATCCTAGAGGAGAACACAGACAACAACCTCTTCAACCTCGGACACTGCAACTTCCTGCAAGACATGTTTCTAAAGGCCAGGGAAACAAAAGCAAAAATGAACTATTGGGACTTCATCAAGATAAAAAGCTTCTAAACAGCAAAGGAAACAATTAAGAAAACTAAAAGGCAACCTACAGAATGGAAGAAGATATTTGCAAATGGCATGACAGATAAAGGTCTGGTATCCAAGATCTACAAAGAATTGCTCAAACTCAACACTCAAGAAACAATGAAACCACTCAAGAAATGGGCAGAAAATAGGAAGAGACACTCCTCCAAAGAAGACACACAAATGGCCAACAGACCATGAAAAAATGCTCCACATCCCTTGTCATCAGGGAATTCAAAACACAATGTGATACCGTCTTAAAGCAGTTAGGAATGCTAAAATTAACAGGACAGGAAACAACAACTGTTGGCGAGGATGTGGAGAAAGGGGAACTCTCTTACACTGTTGGTGGGAATGCAAGCTGGTGCAGTCACTCTGGAAAACAGCATGGGGTTTCCTCAAAAAGTTAAAAATAGAGTTGTCATATGACCCAGCAATTGTACTCCTGGGTATTTACCCCAAGGATACAGATGCAGTGAAAAGAAGGGGCACATGCTCTCCAATGTTCATAGTGGCAATGTCCACAAGAGCCAAACTGTGGAAGGAGCTAAGATGTCCTTCAACAGAGGAATGTATAATGAAGATGTGGTACATACATACCATAGAATGGTATTCAGCCATCAGAAGGTTATGCTAAATGAAATCAGTCAAGCAGAGAACAACAATAATCATATGGTGTCACTCATATGTAGAACTCAAGGAATAGTGTGGAGGACCACAGGGGAAGGAAGGGAAAACTTAATGAGAAGAAATCAGAGAGGGAGACAAACCATGAGAAACTCTTAGTCATAGGAGACAAACTGGAGGAGAGGTAGGTTGGGGGGCAGAGTAACTGGGTGATGGGTATTAAGGAGGAGACATGTGGTGATGAGCCCTGGGTGTTACATGCAACTAATGAATCATTGACCATTATATCAAAGACTATACCTTGGCTAACTGAATTTAAATTAAAAATGTAAAAAACTTAAAAAAAAAGAAATGAGCTATTACAAAGAATATCACAAAAATACAAAGGGTCTTTAGAAAGTACTATGAGCAAGTAGAGGATGATACCTTGGAGAACCGAGAAGAAATGGATAAGTTCCTAAAAACAACCTGGAATGAACCATGAAGGAAAAAAAAAAATCTGAACAGACTGATCACTAGTAAAAAGATTGATTTGGTAATCAAATCCTTCCAACAAACAAGTGCCCGAGACCAGACAGTTTCACTGAGGAGTTCAACTAGACAATAGAAGAATTAATACCAACCCTTCTCAAACTGTTCTTAATAAAGGAGAGAAGGGGGGCGCCTGGGTGGCTCAGTGGGTTAAAGCCTCTGCCTTCGGCTCAGGTCGTGATCCCAGGGTCCTGGGATCGAGCCCCATGTTGGGCTCTCTGCTTGGTAGAGAGCCTGCTCCCTACCCCCCTGCCTGCCTCTCTGCCTACTTGTGATCTCTGTCTGTCAAATAAATAAATAAATAAAATCTTTTTTTTAAAAAAAGGAGAGAAGAGCATACATCCAAACTCATTTTATGAAGGCAACATTACCCTGCCACCAAAACAAGACAAGGATGCTACAAGAAAAGGAAAGACCAATATCTCTCATGAACAGATAGTCAAAAATCCTCGACAAATTATTGGCAATATTAATTCAACAATACATCAGGAGAATCACACAACATGATCCAGTGGGATTTATTCCAGGGATGCAAGGATGATTCCATATCTGCACATCCACCAATAGCATACAGCACCTTAACAAAATAAAAGATAAAAATCCTAAGATTGTTAGATGCAGAAAGGACACTTGACAAGCATCAATGTGCATTTATGATAAAGACTTTAAATCATCTGGGTGTTGAGGGAGCACACCTCAACCAAACAGAGGCCCTATATGAAGAGCCCACAGCTGACACTATACTCAAGGGTGAAATGCTGAAAACTTTTCTACTACCAGCAAGAACAAGATAAAGATGCCCACTCTTACCACTTTCATTCGTCATCATATTGAAAGCCCTAGCCAAACCATTTAGACAAAAACAAAAACAGAAACAAAACAAGGTAGGAAATCTAAACAGGAAAAGAAAATGGTCACTATTGCAGATGACATGATACTATATGTAGAAATCACTAGAGTCCACAAAAAATTTTATTAACAAATAAACAAATTTGAAAAATTAGAATAAACAAATTCAGTAAAGCTGCAGGATACAAAGTCAATATACAAAGACATGTTGCACTTCTTTTTTTAAAAGAATGTATTTATTTGACGCACACACACACACACAGAGCATAAGCAGGGGGTGCAGCAGAAAGTCAGGGAAAAGCATAATCCCTGGTGAGCAGAGAGCCCAATGCTGGTCATTCCCAGAACCCCAGGATCATGATCTGACTCAAAGGCAGACACTTAATTGACTGAGCCACCCAAGTGTCGCAACCTGTATTTCTATATGCTGATGACTAACTTTCACGAAGAGAAATTAAGAAAGGAATGCCATTGAAAATTGCATCAATAAAAAAAAATCTAGGAATAAAAGTAACCAAAAATAAGAAAGACCTGGTATACTGAACACATGGTGGAAAAGGAAGGAAAAAATATGTGCATGTTGGTGGGTGAATGTATGGCCCAAAGATCTTGAAGATGACACAAATAAATGGAAGCATACGCCATGCTCATTAACTGGAAGAGTTAATAATGTTAACATGTCCACAATATCCAAAGCAATCTACAGACGGGATGAAATCCCTATCTGAATTCCAGTGGCATTATTCCAAGAAATAAAAGACAGTCCTAAAATTCATATGGAATCACAAAAGACCCCAAATACCCAAAGCAATCTGGAGAAAGAAGAAGAGAGAGTCCAAGATGGTGGAGGAGTAGGAGACCTTAATTTCATCTGCCACAACAAATTTAGCTAGATAGCTATCAAACCAATCTGAACACCTGCAATTTCAAACAGAGATCCAAGAAAAGAATAGCTGCAACTCTACAAACAGAAAAGCGACCACTTTCCACAAGGTAGGAGGTACAGAAAAGTAAGTCTAAGCAGATAGGCGGGAAGATAAACCCTGGAGGGAGGGAGCCTCTGTCAGCTGGCTACTGCCAAGTGCTAGGGACAGCGGAGCACAAAATCAGAACTTTTAGAAGTCTGCTCTGGTGAGGGATGTCACTCTGACAGCTGGGCAGCATTGGAACGCTTGATGGGACAGTGTGGTCTCATGATCCTCAGGGTCCCAGGAAGACCAAGGGTGCTTGAAGGCAGTAGAGCTGCCAAGTACTGGAGCAGGGAAGCTGGCTGAAAAAAGTGAGCCCAGGAGTGGGCTCTAAGCTGGAGGTTGCCATAAACTGTGATCCACAGCACAGTCTTGCCACTGCTCTTTGAGAAGAGGCCCAAGAAGTGGCACAACTGGGGAGCACTGCCTTCCTCCACTAGGAGGAGTGGTGTCGGAGCATGCTGCAGGATTCTGCTGGGTTTGAAGACTCCAAACGGGGTCCAGTGCCAGAGACAGACACTCACAGGTCCAGTGAGCACAGAGTGTGGACAGAGGCCAAGGAGACATGAAGGACTGACCGCTTTTCTGTGAGGGTGCACTGAAGAGTGGGGCCCCCAGCTCTCAGCTCCAGGGCTAGAGATAGGGAGGCCACCATGCTCAATCTCATCCCAAAAGATTGGGATCATTCCCTGAATATTTTCAGACCATAATGCTTTGAAAATGAAAGTCAATTACAAGAGGAAAGGTGGAAAGAACAGGGAGGCTAGAGAGCATCATACCAAAGAATGTATGGGTCAACCAGTCAATTCAAGATGAATTTTAAAAATTCGTGGAAACACAAGAGAATGAAAGCACAACTATTTAACATCTTTGGGATATAGCAAAGGTGGCCCTAAGATGGAAATATATAGAACTACAAGCCTTTCTCAAGAACCAAGAAAGGTCTCAAATACACAACCTAACCCTACACCTAAAGGAGCTGGAGAAAGAACAACAAAGAAAGCCTAACAGCAGGAGAAAAGAAATAATAAAGATCAGAGCAGAAATCAATGAGATAGAAACCAAAAACAACAACAACAAAAACCAAAACCAATAGAACAAATCAATGAAACTAGGAGCTGGTTCTTTGAAAGAATTAATAAGATTGATAAACCCCTGGCCAGAAAAAAAAGAAAAGAGAAAGGACCCAAATAAATAGAATCATGAATGAAAGAGGAGAGATCACAACCAACACCAAAGAAATACAAACAATTATAAGAACATATTATGAGCAAATATATGCCAGCACATTTGACAACCTGGAAGGAATGGATGCATTCCTAGAGACATATAAACTACCAAAACTGAACCAGGAAGAAATAGAAAACCTGAAAAGACCCATAACCAGTAAGGAGATTGAACCAGTCATCAAAAATCTCCCAACAAACAAGAGCCCAGGGCCAGACGGCTTCCCAGGGGAATTCTACCAAACATTTAAAGAATAATTAATTCCTATTCTCCTGAAACTGTTCCAAAAAATAGAAATGGAAGGAAAACTTCCAAACTCATTTTATGAGGCCAGCATTACCTTGAACCCAAAGCCAGATAAAGATCCCATCAAAAAAGAGAAGTACAGACAAATATCCATGATGAACACAGATGCAAAAATTCTCACCAAAATACTAGCCAATAGGATCCAACAGTACATTAAAAGGATTATTCGCCATGACCAAGTGGGATTTATTCCAGGGCTGTGAAGTTGGTTCAACATCCACAAATCAATCAGTGTGATACAATACATTAATAAATAAAAAAAAGAACAAGATCCATATGATACTCTCAATAGATGCTGAAAAAGCATTTGACAAAGTACAGCATCCTTTCTTGATCAATACTTTTCCAAGTGTAGGGATAGAGGGTACATACCACAATATCATCAAAGCCATCTATGGAAAACCCACAGCGACTATCATTCTCAATGGAGAAAAACAGAGCTTTTCCGCTAAGGTCAGGAACACAGCAGAGATTTCCATTATCACTACTGCTATTTAACATAGTACTAGAAGTCCTAGACTCAGCAATCAGACAACAAAAAGAAATTAAAGACATCCAAATTGGCAAAGAAGAAGTCAAACTCTCACTCTTTGCAGATGAGATGATTCTTTATGTGGAAAACCCAAAAGACTCCACTCCAAATATGCTAGAACTTGTACAGGAATTCAGTAAAGTGTTAGGATATAAAATCAATGCACAGAAATCAGTTGCCTTCCTATACACCAACAACAAGACAGAAGAAAGAGAAATTAAGGGGTCGATCCCATTTACAATTGCACCCAAAACCATAAGATACCTAGGAATAAACCTAGCCAAAGAGGCAAAGAATCTGTACTCAGAAAACTATATAGTACTCATGAAAGAGACTGAGGAAGACACAAAGAAATGGAAAAATGTTCCATGCTCATGGATTGGAAGAACAAATATTGTGAAAATGTCTATACTACCTAAAGCAATTTGCATGTTTAATGCAATCCCTATGAAAATCCCATCAATTTTTTTCAAAGAAATGGAACAAATAACCCTAAAATTTATATGGAACCAGAAAAGACCTCGAATAGCCAGAGGAATGTTGAAAAAGAAAGCCAAAGTTGGTGGCATCACAATTCCAGACTTCAAGCTCTTCTACAAAGCTGTCATCATCAAGACAGTATGGTACTGGCACAAAAACAGACACAAAGATCAATGGAACAGAATAGAGAGCCCAGAAATAGACCCTCAACTCTATGGTCAACTAATCTTCGTCAAAGCAGGAAAGAATGTCCAATGGAAAAA
>ML104626.1:0-50123 GCA_003697995.1 Taxidea taxus jeffersonii | reverse complement strand
TGGCCAGAGGAATGTTGAAAAAGAAAGCCAAAGTTGGTGGCATCACAATTCCAGACTTCAAGCTCTTCTACAAAGCTGTCATCATCAAGACAGTATGGTACTGGCACAAAAACAGACACAAAGATCAATGGAACAGAATAGAGAGCCCAGAAATAGACCCTCAACTCTATGGTCAACTAATCTTCGTCAAAGCAGGAAAGAATGTCCAATGGAAAAAAGACAGTCTCTTCAACAAGTGGTGTTGGGAAAATTGGACAGCCATATGCAGAAAAATGAAACTGGACCATTTCCTCATACCACACACGAAAATAGACTCAAAATGGATGAAGGACCTCAATGTAATAAAGGAATCCATCAAAACCCTTGAGGAGAACACAGGCAGCAACCTCTTTGACCTCAGCTGTGGCAACTTCTTCCTAGGACCATCACCAAAGGCAAGGGAAGCAAGAGCAAAAATGAACTATTGGGACTTCATCAAGATCAAAAGCTTCTGCACAGCAAAGGAAACAGTCAACAAAACCAAAAGACAACTGAGAGAATGGGAGAAGATATTTGCAAATGTCATATCAGATAAAGGGCTAGTATCCAAAATCTATAAAGAACTTATCAAACTCAACACCCAGAGAACAAATAATCTAATCAAGAAATGGGCAGAGGACATGAACAGGCATTTCTGCAAAGACATGGCATTTCTGCAAACAACCAGATGGCCAAACAGACACATGAAAAAGTGCTCCACATCATTTGGCACCATGGAAATACAAATAAAAACCACAATGAGATACCACCTCACACCAGTCAGAATGGCTAAAATTAACAAGTCAGGAAATGATAGATGTTGGTGAGGATGCGGAGAAAGGGGAACCCTTCTACACTGTTGGTGGGAATGCAAGCTGGTGCAACCACTCTGGAAAACAGCATGGAGGTTCTCAAAAAGTTGAAAATAGAGCTACCCTATGACCCAGCAATCACACCACTGGGTATTTACCCTAAAGATACGAATGTAGTGATCCGAAGGGGCACGTGCACCTGAATGTTTATAGCAGCAATGTCCACAATAGCCAAACTATGGAAAGAACCTAGATGTCCACCATCAGATGAATGGATAAAGAAGAAGTGGTATATATATACAATGGAATACTATGCAGCCATCAAAAGAAATGAAATCTTGCCATTTGTGATGACGTGGATGGAACTAGAGGGTATTATGCTAAGTGAAATAAGTCAATCAGAGAAAGAATTATCATATGATCTCCCTGATATGAGGAAGTTGAGAGGCAACGTGGGGGTTTTGGGGGATAGGAAGGGAATAAAATGAAACAAGACGGGATTGGGAGGGAGGGAAACCATAAGAGACTCTTAATCTCACAAAACAAACTGAGAGTTGCTGGGGGAGGGGGATAGGGAGAGGGTGGTTGGGTTATGGACATTGGGGAATGTATGTGCTATGGTGAGTGCTGAGAAATGTGTAAACCTGGTGATTCACAGACTTGTACCCCTGGGGCTAATGACACATTATATGTTAATAAAAAAAATAATTTAAAAAAAGAAAAGAAGAAAATAGAATAAAACAGTGTGCACAGCATGCTTTTATCCAAATAGAATTCCTTGTTCTTTCTTATATGGACAGACCTACATTGCCTATACTAATGACAGGCACCACAAGTTCAGTCCTCATTTATATAGTTGACCTTATGTTTTTCCTTTTGGTATTTGTATCTCGAAGTCAATGTCTCAATTGGTCTCTTAAAATAAGAATAAGAATAATGACATGGTCATGTAAAGGTCTGGATCTCCATAACCAGGCAACATGGTTCTGGTTCAGGTAAGGATGAAGACACAACCTCTTCCCAGGAAGTAAAGCCCACACCCTGAGGGATACTGACACGCTTCACAGGTGATGAATTCCTTTGCTCCATGGAGTTGTCTGAGTGCAAAGATTACAGGCACCCTCCAGGGTTCATTCTGTTTTCTTCATAAATTCTCCAAGTGATCCACTAGGTCAGGTATCAGAGCCCAGGATGGGCAATCAGGTGAGCAGCCACATTTCTCCTGCCCCCTGCCCCCACCAGGGAAGGGTAACAGGGGCTTGTGTTCCATTGGGAGCACAAAGAGTCATTCCCCGGGCTCCTAAACAACCTACATTCCTCCTCCATTTCCCCCCCTCACAAAGGACACTGCACCCTGTTACAGCTCTAGGCTATGCTTTACTTTTAAAAATAATTTCCTTTTAAAAAGATTTTATTTATTTATTTGACAGAGAGAAACACATCAAGGGAGGGAACACAAGCAGGGGGAGTGGAAGAGGGAGAAGCAGGCTTCCCACCAAGCAGGGAGCCCAATGTGTGGCTCATTCCCAGGACCCTGGGGTTGTGACCTGACCAAAGGCAGATGCTGAATGACGGAGCCACCCAGGTGCCCCTCAAAAATAATTTTCAAATACCAGAAAGTGGTTCACAGAAGAGAAAACCATGAAACCACACAAAATATTCTTTGACTATTTCAGAAGACTGTTTTCCCATTGTTTAATGAAAACAGGAAAGAAAAACACATAGACTTTCCTTCCACTAGCAGGTCTGGTTCACTTCAGTGATTGAAAGAAGAGCAGGAAATAAAAGAGGAACAGATGTTCTGATGACCCGTCATTCCAACCATCGAACTTTTGAAACTTCACCCACATGCAAAGAAAGAAGCACAAACCAACATCTGGGCCTGGCAACCCGGAGAAGTCAGAATGGAGTTACAGGGACCGACGATGAGGTTGTGTGTGTTGGGTGAGGCTGGTGGCATGGAAGAAGATTCTCTGCCAGCTCTCCACCTGTGCCTCACCTGTCCTCAGCCAGGAATATGCTCACAGCCCTGACTTGTCACAACAGTTACATGGAAGACACATAGTCACCCCTTCAGCCAGCCCACAGCCTCTTGCAGAATGCACTCAGCTCTCCCCCGGAACCCCTATCAGCTCTAGGCAGACCTGGAACTTCCCTGTCTGCCCCAAAGCTCTAGGACCCCCCCTTCTGGGCCCCCCCCCCCCCCGCCTTCTTCCAAAATTACACTGGCCCAAGTCTTTCAGGAGAAAGGGAGTAGGCTACCTTCTGAATGGTTAACACCTCCTTTCCTCTTCTTTCATATTTCTCTCCACTTTCTTTCTTAGATTTTTATTTATTTATTTGACAGAGATCCCAAGTAGGCAGAGAGGCAGGCAGAGAGAGAGGGGGAAGCAGGCTCCCTGCTGAGCAGAGATCCCGATGTGGGGCTTGATCCCAGGACCCTGGGATCATGACCGGAGCCTGAAGACAGAGGCCTTAACCCACTGAGCCACCCAAGGGCCCCACTCCACTTACCTTTCTACCTGGGCAAACATAGGTCACATATCAATGGAACATGAACAGGCTCTGAGATCTGAATTTTTCATTGAAGCTTTCCAAGGACTACTTATGCAAAGAGAAACTAGTGTATCCTACCACAGTGTGTTTGAAAACTATCATATACAGAATAGGAGAGTGAAAATCACTCCATTTTTACCTCACTGTTCGTGAAGCAGTCTTCTTTTCTTCATTGACTTCAATTCCAGTTCGTTTCCATGCAGTCCTAATTCCTTTGCTTCAGGCATAGGATTTAGTGATTCCTCACATGCATACAACAACCAGAGCTCATCACAACAAGTGCCCTCCATAATAGCCATTGCCTATTTAACTCTTCCCCTCCAACACCTGCCCTCCAGCAACCCTCGGTTTGTGCTCTAAGGTTGAGTCTGTTACCTCATTGGCCTTTCTCTCCTCACTATGTTCATCTGTTTTCTTTCTGAAATTCCATAGGAGTGAAATCCTTACTGATTTTGCTTAGCTTAATCCACTCTAGATCCATCCACATTCTTGCACATGGTAAGATTTCATTCTTTTTGAAGCTGGGTCCTATTCCATTCTATATACATAGAATGGAATATATATATATGTATGTGTGTGTATATACATATATATATAATATATATAGATTAGATATATATATATACATATATATATATATATATAAAATGTGTGTATATACGCACACATACACACACACATATATCTCCCACATCTTCTTCCTCCACTCATCAGTGAACATTAGGGCTACCTCCATAGTTTTGCTATTGTTGATAATTTTGCCATAAACATCATGGTGCTTGTACCCCACTGAATGTGCATTTTTGTGTCCTTTGCGTAAATACCTAGGAGTACAATGGCTGGTTCCTAGGGTTTTCAGTTTTTAGCTTTTGGAAGAACCACCAGACTCTTTTCCAGAGTGGCTGCAATAGCCTGCATGCACATGCCTACTGACAGTGCAGGAGGTTCTGCTTTAAGCAGAACATTAACTGCCAGCAATTTCCTAAGGAGGTAATGGGAAACCTATGGGATAATCTGACTCACCTAGTATCAGGTAAGCAGTTACAGAAATTCACCCCAGAGTTCCTGACACCAAGTCCCTGGAAGCCACCAGCATGTCTCTATCTAGGAGAATTCCCAAAGACTCTCCTTCTGACTTCACCACCAATGAAACTACAGAGAAAACATGGCATGTTCATCTATCTAGATGGTATATTTAGTGAAACTACAAAGTCAAGCTTCAAATTTTAAGTTGTGAAAGTCTCTTTAGAATCATTTTGAATTTTCCCTCTGCCCTCATTGGAACTTTCTGGATGAAAAGATGAATCCATTAGGATACATCACCTATGACAAAGGACAAGACATCATCCAAGTCTCTATCTGACCACAAACAGCTACCTAACTCTAGATGCTGGCCATTCCACCACAGCCTACGGCCAGTGGAATAAACACTGTTAGATGAAGGAACACATTCTAGGTTCAAAACACACACTGAGTCAATCTCATCTTCCCTTTCTAATTAAAGTGATTGCCTAGGAAAGAGATGTTCCAAATACCTTTGTAAGCCAGAAATGAACAGAGAAAATGGGGTTCCCTGCCATTCAGGGAAACTCAGGAACTCTTGCACCCACTCTAGATTGGTGACAGCTGCTTCAGTTTGACTTTGTGGCTCCGCTAGAGACAAGAGGAAAGCCCAGGAGGTTTGGGGTTAAAGAGAAGTTTTACTTCCCATCCTGACATTGATGTGACATTGAGCCCAATGTACCTGCTGCTTTCTCTGGATGCTGACATCCTGGGACAAGCTGCATGACTGACTCAGATGTTTATTTCAAAACTTCAGGTCTCGTGGAGCCAGAGTGGAAAAGTGTTGTCAGGTGGGGACAAACAGGCACCTCCGACCTGAAGCCTGCCCACCTGTTCCAATTCCTGGGAGAATGGGAGACACATGCTTGTTTCTTAAGTGGTAATTAGCTTCATTCTAAAGTTGACCAATGCTATTGTCCTTTTTGGAAAAAGGGAAGTTACTCTTCCAAAAAAACACTCAACTCATTGGTTCCAAATGCAACATGAGTTGGGTCTGGTTTCTCCCTGGCCCCAGACACCCACCAGGAGGACCATCCTGAACCATCCCGACAGCCCATTACCACCAAACTTGGAGACAACGGGCATAATGCTGAGTGGATGGGCAGCTCCAGGGGTTGTTACCACCACTCTTGAGCCTGGGGAAACAAAGACTATACAGATCACCGCTCCCTCCTGTAGAAACAAGCTGCAGTGCCTCACCTTTCAAGGTCTCTCACCTAGCACCTCGCCACTGCCCTCAGTGCTGATTGGCTGCAATGACTCCTCTTCCAGTGTCTTTTACATTGCAGTTCACCACTGCATCCAGTGGTAGCAAGAAGCATTGCCATGCCTTCCAGTGACTCTCACAGTAAAGCTCATCACGCCCTCCAGGGTGTGAACCTGCACTGCTGGGCCTTCCAGCATCTCAACTGCCTCCACTGGTCTCAAGCTGCACTGGCACGTCTTCCACCGTCCCTAAGACTGCAACTCAGCATTGCCTCCAGTGGAAGAAATCCACACTGAGTCACCTTCCCACACCTTGCACTGTGTCTGTCCACTGCATCCATTGTCTGGAAGCTCCAGCAGCACATCTCCAGTGTCTCGCCCATAGCAAATGAGCACTGCTTCCCTTGGTGGCAAGCTGAACTGCCTCATCTTTCAGCATTTATTGCACTGGAGCTCAGCACTGCCTCCAGTGGTTGAAAGTTGAATGATGAGAGCTCCTTGATGGCATGGCAGAGCAGAAGTCTGTCACTGGAGGCAGTGCTTAACTGCATTGGGAGAGCTGCTGGGAGACGTGCCAGTGCAGCTTGCAGGCACTGGAGGCAGTGTTGAGCTGCATTGTGAGACCCTAGAAGAAATGGAAATGTCAGTTCCTGCCCCTGGAGGCAATGGTCAGCTGCAGTACAAGGAATACCAGAAGGATTTGCAGTATTTCCGATGGCCATGAGAGGCAGTGTTGGGACACAGTGCAAGACCATGGATGGTGTGGCTGTGTAGCTTGTCGCCACTGGAGGCAGTGCTGAGCCGCCATGGGGGGACACTGGAAGGAGTGACAGTGAAGAATCCCGCCACTGGAGGCACTGGTGAGCTGCAGTTTAGGATAATGCAAGGAGTGGCAGTGCAGTTTCCTACCACTGGAGGCACTAGTGAGCTGGAAGGAGAGGCAGTATCCGTTCCCGCCACTGGAGGCAGTGGTTAGCTGCAGTGGGAAGGATGCCAGAATGCTTTGCAGCGCTGATTACCTCCACTGGAGGCAGTGGTGAGCCATACCATGAGAGGAGCAAGGTGACATGACACTGCAGCTTGCCTCCACTGGAGGTAGTGTTGAGCTCCAGTGCGAGATGCTGGATAGTACTGCAATGCCCTTTCATGCCACTGGATGCAGTGATGAGCTGCAGTGTGAGATGCTGGAAGGAGGGGAAGTGTCAGTTCCCGCCACTAGCAGCAGAGGTCAGCTGCAGTGTGAGAGACACCAGAAGGCTTAGCAGTGCTTCTTACAGCCACCAGAGGCAGTGTTGAGATGCAGTGTAGGACCAGTGATTGTGAGGTTGTGCAGCTTGTCGCCACTGAAGACAGTGGTGAGTTGCAGTGTTTGACTCTGGATGGAGTGGCAGTGACAGTTCCCACCACAGGAAGTATGAGATCTCAGCCCAAATCTCATGAGAACTCAGGCAGTACTCATGAGATTTTTACCTAAATATCATGAGAATTCATTCCAAATATGAGATGAGAACTTATTCTACAGCTCAAGAGATCTCACTTGAAGTCATCTGAGAACTCAGGTAATTCTAATGAGAATTCTACCCAAATCTATTGATGTGGGTAGAATTCAGATGTTGAAAAAGAGAAACAAATCTGGGGGCATTATGTTGCTGATTTTAAGCTTTACTACAAAGCTGTTATCACCAAGACAGCATGGTACTGGCACAAAAATAGATATATAGACCAGTGGAACAGAGTAGAGAGTCCAGATGTGGACCTTCAACTTTATGGTCAAATAATCTTTGACAAAGCAGGAAAAAATGCACAGTGGGAAAAAGACAGTCTCTTCAATAAATGGTGCTGGGAAAATTGGACAACTATGTGTAGAAGAATGAATTGGGTAGAAATCTCATGAAAACCCATTTCAAATATTGTGAGAACTCTGGGACATCACGTGGTATCAATCCAAATCCTGTGATATTGCAGTCCAAATCCCATGAGAACTTACTTCAAAGCTTGAGAGATCTCAGTCCAAATCTCCTGAGAACATGGGCAATTCTCATGACAATTTTACCCAAATATATAGATTTGGGTAGAATTCTCAAAAAAAAAATGGGTAGAAATCTTGTGAGAAGTCATTTCAAGTATCGGGAGAACTCAGAGACATCACATGACCTCAGTCCAAATCCTGTGAGGTCCAGTCCAAATCGCATGAGAACTTATTTCAAAGCTTGACAGGTCTCAGTCCAAACCAATTTGGGCAGGAGGCTGATGAGAATAGACGATTCAAGCCTGCACAGCTGCCCAGTGTTTGGAGTGCTTTCTCGCTAGATTCATATTGTGACCATCTGGGATTATGGGCTGGGCCCATGCGTATCCCCTGAGGGCCCCTGCTGAGGCAAACTCCCAGGGGCAGAGTTGAGGGTGGGGAGTCAGGCTGAGAATCAGGCTCCAGGTTTGTGGCCCAGGGTGGGGGGCCGCCAATGGTGGGGTGGCCTCAGGGGGGTCATGCAGGGTTCTCCTGATCTGAGGGTTTTGCAGAGTTCCAAATAGCTCAGTTATCTCCTGGGTGGCAGGCAGAGTCCTGGGGTGTGGCTCAGCGGCCCCCAATCTGGAGGGCTTGGGGGCCAGAAACTCAACCTAGGGTTAGGATTAGAGCCTAGTGACATGGCAGGCCCGATCTGACAGTGCTGAGGCAGGCTCCCCAGGGGGCTGAGTAGAGGGAGAGGGTGGCTGGCATTGTGAGGTGATTTGGGCCACCCACGTGCCTGGCATTTAGAGCACTTTCTCACAGGGTTTGGGCTGTGACTCCTTGGGACCACGGGCCAGGCCCAGGTGGCTCCCCTAAATTGCTCCTGCTGCCAGAAACAAGTTTACCGGGGGTTTCTGGCCAATTCTCGTGAGCTTTCTGCCCAAATCGATATCGATTTGGGCAGAAAGCTCATGAGATTTGGCTGGCACTGTTTGGCGATTCAGCCACACCTGCCTGGTGTTTGGAATGCTTTCTTGCTAGGTTTGTCTTGGGACCATCTGGAATCATGGGCTGGGTTCAGGCGGCTCCCCTGAGGGCCCCTGCTGAGAGGAGCAACTTGTGGCAGACTTGAGAGTGGCGGTCAGGCTGAGTGTCACGCTCCGGGTTTGTGGTCCATTCGGGGGGGTGGTGGGCACCGACAGTGGGGGTGGCCTCAGGGGGCACGCAGGTTTCTCCCGCTCTGAGAGTTTTGCACAGCTCAAATGACATGGTTTCCTCCTGGGTGGCAAGCAGAGTCCTGGGGTGTGGCTCAGGGGTCCCCAATCTGGAGGGCTTGGAGACCAGGCCTCTGGGGATGGAAGCCTGAATCCCAACGTAGGGTTAGGATTAGGATGTAGGGACTTGGCAAGTCCAATCTGGCAGTGCTGAGGCAGGCTCTCCAGGGGACTGAATACAGGGCAGGGGTTACAGGTGTTCTGAAGCCATTTGGGCCATGTGTGCACCTGGTGTTTAGAGTGCTTTCTCTTGAGGTTTAGGATTGCAACACCTCAGGACCAGGGGCCATGCCCAGGTGCCTCCCTGAAGACCCCTGTCACCAGCAGGGAGTTTGCTGGTGGTTTCTAGTCAATTCTCAGGAGCCTTCTGCCTGAGATATTGATTTGGGCAGAAAGCTCCTGAGAATTGGCCTGTATTGTGCAGAGATTTGGGCTGTGTTTCTTGCTAGGTTTGCATTGCGACCATCTGAGACCATGGGCCGGGCCCATTTGGCTCCCCTGAAGGCCTCCACTGAAGCAAGCTCACCAGGGGCAGAGTTGAGGTGGGGGTCAGGCTGATTGATTGGTAAACTTGGTCTTAGCCAGATGTTGTTTCCCATCTTCTGGGGTAGGGGCCTGTTGCACTGATTATCAGGAGTATTTGTGCTGCGCTTCCCACAGGGCCAGGCTCACTAACCTGCTCAGGTTTGCTCTCTGTGGCTTTTGTTCCCTGAAGGCTTTCCATATAGCTTTAGAGGATGGGAATGAAAATGGCTGCCTCCCAATCTCTGGCCTGGAGGAGCCGAGAGCTCAGGACCCTACTCCTCTGTGAGCCCTCAGAGAAAAGCAGTCAAGTACTCCTGTCTCCCTTTTCTCCATCTGCACTCCATGCTCACCCAGCCTGTGACCCAGCATTCCTATCTCAGGCACATGACCCCTTTGGGGTCTCCAAACCCTGTGGACTCCTGTGGGGCACACTGGCTGAAGGCTCCCTCCCCTGCGGTTTATCTTTCTTTTTTTTTTTTTTAAAAGATTTATGTATTTATTTATTTGACAGAGATCACAAGCAGGCAGAGAGAGCAGGGGAAGCAGGCTCCCCGCTGAGCAGAGAGCCCGATGCAGGGCTCGATCCCAGGATCCTGGGACCATGACCTGAGCCGAAGGCAGAGGCTTAACCCACTGAGCCACCCAGGTGCCTCACGGTTTACCTTTCTATATATCACCTTGGATTCACTTCTCCACTTGTCCCACCTTGCAGAAAGTGTTTGCTTTTCTATTTGTAAAATTGAAGCAATTATTTTCTTAGTTCACCAGGTGAGTTTGCAGGTGTTCAGAATGATTTCATAGCTATCTAGCTGTATTCCTGGGACCAGACAAAACTAAGGTTTCCTTTGCCATCTTGGACTCATCCAAAAAAAAAATGTTCTTTGTTAATGTAGTAGGTACCCACCCTTTCTAGTGTAATTGTTATTATGTGTGTGAATCTAGTTATCTCTTGATATTTGAGGGCTCTCTCTATGTTTTGCTTAATGGAAAATAATTTTGTTTTCATTAGAAGCTTAAGACTTGTAATACATATCAAGGAGCATGTGACATAATTCTGCCCACAGGCCTTTACTTATAGCCTTAGTTTAGTAAAACTCAGTTTGAGCTCTATTATTTCTTGGTTTCCTGTACCGAAAAGTAGTATTTTATCTTAAAACAATCTAACAACCTTATTTTGTTTAAAAAAAGAAAAAAATCCCCAAAGCATTACAAATGTTAAGTTAGTTGCTTTCTAAAATTTGAATGGATTATAACCTCCAAGCCAATATGAGTTAATTGTAGCAGCCATTTAAATACGTATTTGGGAAAATGAATGCTTTTTAGGTTATATTTCTGGAAGGTTAGAGGAGAACCTTGTAATGGTTGCCTCTGGACTGGAAAGGGGAGGGAATACTTGTGGGACAGGAACAGGGGGTGAGGAGAGATTTCCTTTTACTCTATATTCTTTGTCACCATTTATATATCAATCCATGCAAATATCTTTATTTTTAAAATTTCAATAATTAAAAACAAATAAAAGCTAATTTCCAACCCCATGCCAGATATTTTAATTAAGAGCATTTGGGTAGGGAATCATGAATTCACATGAATTTACATTATTGTAGAATGTAATGTTCAATTACATTAACGTTGTAATGTAATTTTAATTTCTTTGGTTTCCTCAGGACTGTGACATTTTTATGAATGTAATGATAACATTTAGAATTATCTCCGGAATGAATGCATGGTATCAATATTTACCATTTGTCACTGACAGTTATCATAGTCTTCACATCAACTAGATCAGCAATCTAGTTTTTGCCTCTAAATGACATTTTTGGATCCATTCCCCTTGATAACAAAGAGGTTCTCTGGACTTAAGTAAGTGAAATGTAATTGACATGTGTACAACATATTGATTCGATATTTGTATACACTGGGGAATGGGAAGTACAGGCTTCCAGTCAAGGAATGAGTAAGTCTCAGGGATGATAGGTACAGCAAAAGGAGTATAGTCAATGATATTGGAATAGAGTTATATGGTGACAGATGGTAGCTACACTTGTGGTGAGTATAATGTATAGACTTGTCTGTCAAATCATTATGATGCACATCTGAAAAAATGTAACACTCTGTGTCAATTATATTTCAAAAAAAATTCATATACATAGCAAAATGACCACCACAGTAAGTCTACTTACCATCTGTCACCACACAAAGATATAAAATTTTTTTCCTTGGGATGAGAACCTTAAAGATGCACTTTTTAAAAGAAACTTTCAAATATGCTATACAATATTACTGACTATAGTCATCATGCTGTATATTACATCCCCGTGACTTATTTATTCGATAACTGAAAGTTTGTATCTCTTGATCCTTTTCGCCCATTTCACACACCCTAACCTCCCTTCTCTGGCAAACACCCAGCTGTTCTCTATATCTATGAGTTCTGTTTCTCAGGAATTATTTTACATCACTCATATAATACTTATGGACCAAACATGTCTCATTTCCTCACACAATGCCCGATTGTTTCACTTTCTGAAGTGCCAATGACCCAAATTCTGCGTTTCACAGACACTCAGAAGATGTGGCAATGGAGGGTTGTTATACTGGAGGGCAACACAATGGCAGCTGCCATCCAGGCAGCAATATGTTGATGACCTTTGCCTCAGGCATCATTTTCCACTGACCTACCTTCCCAGTTTCCATCTCCTCATCTGGCTACCAAACTTTGCTCTGTGCCTTTCCATCTGCCTCCTGAAATGCAATATTCATGTCTTACAGACTTATGGATTCCATAGGATGCTGCAGGAAACAATTTTTTTCCTTCCCTTCCCCAGTACACACACTGAAACCCAACTAGGTGAGTTGAATGAAATTTGGCATCATATGCTTTTAGTCAATGCCCTCCAGTCACCTTAAATCTCAAGGACAGCCTCAATTTCAATAATTAAAATTTCCATGGCACCTAGCTGGCTCAGTCAGTAGAGCATGTGGCTCTTGATCTCAGGCTCTTGATCACAGGACAGTGAGTTCAAGCCTTACTTTGGGTAAAGAACCTATTTAAAATAAAACACACACACACACACACACACACACACACACACACACACAACTGTCTCAGTAAACCCAACCTTAAAAAAAATAATTTAAAATTTCAAGCACCTTGTTTATTTTAATTAAATTTTTAATTTTAAATCCAGTATAGTTAACATAGTGTTTTATTAGTTTCAGATGTGCAATACAGTGATTCAACACTTCTATTCCAAGCACTTTAACATCCAGCATTCTGAATTTCAAAAAGTTAAACCTTTGTATCTCTACTGAGAAGCCTTAAACTGGGGAGGAGCATGACCAACTTGTCCCTTCTTCTATTGTGTCTGCTCCCCTTCTGTCTTGGTACACCCAACTGTCTCCAAATCTTCCAGAATTTGGTGAGAGAACTAAGTAGGAGAAGCAAGGTTAAGGAAGGTCTCACCTCACTGGTACTGTGGCAATCTGGCATTAATGTTCTCTAGGCTCTCTGGTCTTGGCAATTGTTTAACATTGACTCTATCCGGGAATACTTTGTGTTTTTTGGAGCACTGCCATTGCTAGACATTTCTCACTTAATGTGGGTGTACCTCCTTAAGTGGCTGTTGATGGCTCCCACTTCCCTCTAGGTGAATCCCTTAAAAAAAAAGATTTTATTTATTTGACAGAGAGAGAATAAGAGAATACAAGCAGGGGGAGCATCTGGCAGAGAGGGAGGAAGAAGCAGGCTCCTGAGCCTGATGTGGGGCTTAATCCCAGGACCCTGAGATCATGACCTCAGCCAAAGGCAGATGCTTCACTGAGCCACCCAGGCACCCCTAGGTGAACCCCTTTTAAATCCAGATGCCAGTTATCTTTGTCTTAAACATGGCCCACATCTGGTACTTAGTGCCAACAAACTGCAATTGCAGATTATTCCCAATGCAGCCACATCTCTCCTTGCTCTTCCATTGGAGGAACTAGCCAGTTTCTTGTCTTTTGGCTTTTCTGTCCATGGGCCTGACCTTCACCTCTCTTCCCTACAGTCTCCATGAGATCCAGGTCACACTCTCTGAGAAGCTCCACCGAAGCCCTCTAGACATACCCTTTTTTTCATACCCTAGAGGGGCATGTTGGGTCAAGACTGTTTAACACCTGCCTTTGGAATATGGGAGTACTTTCCACCTTTTGTGTTATTCTTAGAATTTGGGATATCAGTGAAAATGAAAAAAAAAAAAGAGTCACATTTCATTCATTATACAGAACATTTAGGTTTCTTCGTGTCAGTTTTATTGTATATTGGCCATTTCCTAAAGGTAATACAACCAAAATGACCCAGCAGAATTTTTGAGCCTGTTATACTCTTCATAAAGAATTTTACTCTGCTCGTTTCCATTTCATTTCTCTTGATGTTTTTCAATTTTGTTCTCAATATCCCTGTATTTTCAGCGATATCTCACTTTTGTGCTGCTTCCAATATAGACCTCGCTTGTATATTTTTATTTTCTGCTTTTTTTTTCACGTCATTCTCATCTTGTTCTTATGATCTTATGTCTCTTGTCCTCGCGCTCTTGTTCTGTAGAGGGGATTGCTTCATTAAGTGTTTTCTAATTTGATGGATCTATGTTTGGTCACATATTCTGTCTGCTCTATGGCAACATTATTCAGGTACTTTCTCTTGTTTTTCCTTTTTCCCTCTGGTATTTATATCTATGTATTCTAGTCTGGTTTCTAAAGTCATCCTTAAAAGAAATGAGTTCCTTGACCAACTAGGTTGCGAGAGGCTCATGGAGAGAAGGTTGTGTATGTTTGTTAAAGCTGTGAGGCAATAATTTTGTGTGCATGTGTGTGTGCCAATAATTTTCCTTATTATCGAGGGTTTAATATATGAATAATTTTAACCTTTGCTGTTTTGTAGCCAAGATTAATAACTGGGGAAGTTCCTTGTGAATATTTTGCCTCCACTCTACCTTGTTGCAAGATTTTTTTCTTTACAGAAAAGGCTTGTTGGTGTAATTTCTTGTGCAGCCCTACCTTCTCTGTTTTTTTTAAGATTCAAGCTCAAACAATAGAGACCCTTCTCTTGACTTTCTGGTTATCCTTCAATATGTCTGATGCTCATTATGAGACTCATTTTTAAGCTCATTTTTCTTTATTCAACCATCAATAGTTGGGTCTAATCCTTTGTTAAACAGTGTACTGGTTTTGCCACAAAATGAGGTTTCAATTAAAAGGAGAGGCTTGATTCCACTCCTACTTTTAATTTTCATGCTTGCATGGTATCTTGGGTTAGTAATCATACACAATCACAGGGAGACTGACTTTTCTCCTGAATTTTTAGGATGCATAATTAAGTACTTAAAAATTAACAGTGCTCAGGACTAAATGAATTAATAAAAAGACAACACACACACACACACACACACACACACAAAAGATAACACAGAAATAGCTTTATAATAAAATTTCAGAGTAACAAGATAAAATAAATTTTAAAAATATTCTTATATAATAAATGAGAGGTAAACTTGATGCTATTCTTTAGAAAACTATTCCTCTATTTTGAAAAAAATAGAATTGTCAACTCAAGGAAGGTTAATTAAAATCTAGGAAATGTCTGTTAGCCTAAAATGAATTGTACTTCAGGGAGATTCAAAACTCCTTGTTAAGTTTAATATTTTAAAAATTAGGACTGTCTGTCTAGCAAATTTTTTATGCAGCATATTTCACATTAATATATTGAATCAATCAGAAAATGGATAATTCCAAGTCAGGTCTCACATGTAAAATAAATTATTATTGCTAATGTAATAATATAAGTAATGTAATATAATAATTCTTATGTTTCTATATATTTACACAAATACTCATCTACCTATTATAATTATTTTAAAATGTAAATTTAGGGTGTGCCTGGGTGGCTCAGTTGGTTGGGCGACTGCCTTCGGCTCAGGTCATGATTCTGGAATCCCGGGATAGAGTGCTGGATCAGTTTTCCTGCTCAGCGGGGAGCCTGCTTCCCTCTCTGACCCTCTCCCCTCTCATGCTCTCTCTCTCTCCCTCTCTCAAATAAATAAAAATTAAAAAATCTTAAATGTAAATTTAGGTCTGTCATATAGGAATTTGGAATTGGGTACTTTTCACAGACTCACATTTGTCAGTTATAATTATTTCTATTTCATTTATTTTTTAAAAGATTTATTTACTTATTTATTTGAGAGAGAGAGAAAGAGAGAGAGAAAGAACACAAGCACCAGCAGGCAGAGGGGCAGAGGGAAAGAGGGAGAGAAAAAAAAAAAAAACCCAGCAGATTACCCATTTGAGTGCAGAGTCCAATGAGGGGCTTGATCCTACAACCCTGATACCATAATCTGAGCCAAATTCAAGAGTTGGATGTTTAACCAACTCAGTTACCCAAGTGTCCCAGTTATAATTATTTTTATAAGTGAACTTAGATCCATCATTTTGAACATGATGATCAGTTATAAATTTATATCTCCAATCTAAATTTCTCTCTGAGCTTTAGTCCCAGATATTCAAACTCAGCATGTTTTGAGCTATCCCACCTTCCCCTGCCTGATGCTCCTACTTTATCTCACTATGGCACTATGCTTCAGAAGCCACACACCAAAGCCAAGACGCAGAGACTTGTCCCTAACTTCTTCCTCTCCCTCATTCTCCACAGCCAATAAACTGTCGTGTTTTGTTAATGCTATCTCCAATTGCATGAATTGGTCTACTTACTCCTTTTCAATTGCTACCCCCAGACTCCAGGCTTCTGTGATGACTAGACTGTTTTACCACAAAAGTTACATAATGGGTCTAATCCTCACATTACCCCACTTCCAATCTAGTTTCTAAATTATGGCCAGAGTTTTCTTCTAAAGTACAGATCTGGTCAGGTAATTGAAAGTATTCTGTGCAACGTCTGGGAAGCGTCCTTCATGGGATGGGATGTGCCTTCCTTCTCTCATTACTCTTGCTGAAGGCCAGAATGCAGATTAGGCTGGCTGGGGCTAGAGCAGCTATCTTAAGCCACAAGGTGGAAGCCATGTATTGAGAATGGATCAACTAGCTAGGAGAAGCCGATAGTCCTAATATAGTCCTAATGACTGCAGCATCTACATAGTAGCCTGGAATTCTTTACTTGGACTTATGTGAAAAAGAAATAAACTTAATTTTTATTTAAGACATTGATATTTTTACTATCACCCTAATAAATCTGTATAGCCATTACCAGTAAGTCTGGTTTGGTGTGTCATAGTATATTGTTTATGCCCAATTTCTAATACAGCAGTTAATTTGGCTGGGTTTAGCATTGCTCTTGTAGGCCATTTATCCCCCCCCAAATTCTCCATCTTCCATACTCAATTGTTTAAAGTCTTGTTTTGACCAGGTCCCCTCCACTATCTCCAAGGATGCTTTTTTTTTTAAAGATTTTATTTATTTATTTGACAGACAGAGATCACAAGCAGACAGAGAGATAGGCAGAGAGAGTGGAGGAAGCAGGTTCCCCACTGAGAAGAGAGCCCTATGCAGGGCTCTTTCCCAGGACCCTGGGATCATGACCTGAGCTGAAGGCAGAGGCTTTAACCCACTGAGCCACCCAGGCTCCCCCAAGGATGCTTTTCGACTCCAAGGCCATCCTGGTTCTGCTTGTCTGGAGAACCACTGCTTTCATTTCTGCAAACACGTCTGCCAATGGGCAAGTAACACATTTCTCTTTGGCTGCAGCTTCTCCCATGCCGCTTGACCTCAGTGTGGGCCAACCCACGTCCTTCCTTAAGGCCCCAAAGCACAGCTGATACTAAGCTATAGCACTGGAACAAGAATTAACTGAAGGCTTGCAGTTAACAAGAACACAAACGAAAATCTATTTTCTAAACAGAATAAAATTGCCCAAATGCCCAATTTTCCTAATTTAAATAAAAGTGTGAAGTTCGGTTTTTGCTGGTTGACAGTGGGGCAACATTGATTCAAACTGCTGATTATAAAATATTTATATCTTTTGCAGTGGGCTGTAAGCACACCCACCTTACCTTCCCTGCACACAGGGACATTTGCTTTGTTCTCCTGGACACTGGCTTCCAAGGCTGCTCACTCTCCAACTATTCTAGAAGAAGAAGGTCTGACACAAAAGGCCAGGTAATGTACAGGATATGCAGATATGCAAGACACATGGAGAACTGTCTCCCAACGGAAGGCCATTATGTCCTTGCAGGGTACCCCAAACATTTAAGATGCTTCCTTGAGTAATATTAAGAGTAGCAAAACACTTTTAGAATGTACTCCACCTGGAAAATTATCCATGGCATGTAGTCTTAAAGAGAAAAAGAAGTGTTATATCAAGAAATTGTTAGGATTGCTAGCCAAGAACCTGAGAATATGGATAGCCTTAGAAACCCTATTTATAACCTTTTGTGTTACATCATAATAATCTGTGCTAGACATTTATTTCCTTTTTTAAAAAAGATTTATTTATTTATTTATTTATTTGACAGACAGAGATCACAAGTAGGCAGAGAGGCAGGCAGGGGGTGGGGAAGCAGGCTCCCTGCTGAGCAGAGAGCCGGATGCGAGCTTGATCCCAAGACGCTGGGATCATGACCTGAGCCGAAGGCAGATGCCTAATGACTGAGCCACCCAGGTGCCCCTAGACATTTATTTCTTGGCATCACAACACAATTGATGATAATCAGAAGTTCTTTGCAGATAAAGACAATTGTTCTTTAGTCTATATGGGCTCAAATGACAGATAATGCTATTCTAGGCTTCCCAAGTTTCACACGAACCTTTCCATTTGGAGAGGCTTACACCTGGTCTGCAGCTTGTTATTTCCTTTTACTTATTTCCTATTTTGATTTTGTATGCATCCAAAATGTTCTACATTTTTTTAAAGATTTTATATATTTATTTGACAGAGAGAGAGAGCACAAGTAAGCAGAGCAGCAGGCAGAGGGAGAGGGAGAAGCAGGCTCTCTGTTGAGCAGGGATCCTAATGCAGGTGGGGCTCAATCCTAGGACCCTGAGATCATGACCTGAGCTGAAGGTAGCTGCTTAACTAGCTGAGCCACCCAAGAGCCCCCAAAATGTTCCACATTTAGCGTGACTCTTCCCCCCATGTGAAATGGTGTGATATTATAGAGAATTTTTAATTCTTGCCAGCTGTAGTAACTTTACCTTTAGTCCCTTATTTATGATAGAAATGCCACAACTCTCATAATTTACAGAATGTTTTGTTCTTTCATTTTTTTTTTCTGGGATGGAGTAATATGGTGGGAAAGCTAGAAAGAAAGAGACAAACAACCCTAATTGAATAAACTGAATTCTGAATTTTATGTCAACTTTTAAGTGAGTTTGACTTTGGGAATTAAAATTCTATGTCCTTCAATTTGTCAATTAAAAAACATGTGAGTGTGATACACAATTCCTGGTTTGTAACATTTATGTATACATTTATTTAGTGGTTCATAGAAATAGCTATTTTGAAAATTAAAATATTTTCAGTGTTAGTCAAAACAACACCCCTACATGGCTGGAACTGATGCTGAGGTTTTATGCAAAGGAAGCTCTAATTTGTTTATTAAGTTCATTTCAAATTTTCACTTGTTAAATTCTCTTAAAACACCTGGTCTGATACTGTCGCCATTTTGAATGTTAAGCTAGGAGACCAGGTGCTGCAGAGGCTGTCTGCTGCCGGGCTGGCATGGGCTGCTATTCCCAAATGTCTTCTTCACGTAGTGGTATTTGCCTCGACCAGTTCACTGCTTTCAACGGACTTTTCCAAAGCCTGGCATTCTCAGAAACTGGGCTTTGACAGAAAGCTAGGAGATGTATTATGTGTATAGACAGAGGGATGTGTGTGGGCACACGTGCACATATACACACACACACAGAGGTGAGTGTATAATGTATGTTCATTACTAATTAATGAAAAGCAATAGGACTGACATGTGGATCCAAATGCTCCCACTGTCAGAGCTGTCCTGTGCCTTCTTGCAGGCAAGCTACCACGGAAGCCAAATTATAATCCAAATGTTGTTTGAAGAGTATAGAGTCAGAGCACAAAGAGTTTTTTTTTTTTTTTAATTTAAATCTTCAGTGGCACTGACCTTTCTCATGAAGAAGTCATACCTTGTTTAGAAAATTTGGGAGTGAACTTTAAATACAGTCTATGTTTGCAAAGTTTACAAATATGCAGTCCTCCAATCTAGATTACTCTGGAACAAAGGACAAGAAAGTGATCATAGTTTAGTCAGAGGGAAAACAAATTATATGAAGCCCTGTTTGGAGAAAGACTGCTTGAACACAAAGGGATCAGTCAAAGTCAACAAGTCAAAACTTGTTCCTAAAGAACCAGAGGTTGACAACAGCCATGCAAGAAAAATTGTGCCTTCAGTCCTGCCTTAATCCCCACCAGTTGGTGACCTAAATGTGATGTTCAGATCCTTCTGATATTTCCTCATTAGAAAATGAAAAATCCTCACACCAGTGCTGTGATCTGAATGTTTGCATTTCCATTTATTATGAGGAAACTTGAAAGGAGTTCAGGATCCTGTAGTAATAGGAGAGTGTGTCAGCTGAAATCATCTTCAGAAGCCTCTGTGCTGGCCCTCGAAAAGACATGTTTCTCAAAAGATACTTTTTTCTTTCTAAAGAAATAACACCAGTTTATTATATGCAACTAATGAATCGTTGAATGCTACATCAGAAACTAATGATGTACTTAGTTGGCTAACTGAAGTTAAAAAAAAAAGAAGAAATAATATCAGTGAGTGGATTATGTCTTTTCAGTGCGTGTCAGGTGACTGAGATTTTTTTGGTAGGAAACATAGAAAAGTGAAAAAGCAGAAGAAACCATCCTAATTATGAAGTATCCAGCCCTCAGGAGACAGAACATCACGGCTCTCTGAGTGTGACCACAGCTGATGGGTCGCCCCTCAGGAGCCTCACCCCTTGCTTCTACTCTGATGATGCTTCCATTTTCTGCTCAGTTTCTGTGTCCCAGACAGACTCTCCTTGCTTCTACCCTTGCTTGAACCTCTTTCTACCCTACTGTTCTCTACTTACAAGTTTACAACCATTCTTAGAGAGAGTCTATCTGGTTTCGCTGCTGAGAACTCCCTTTCTATCCATGTGTCACCATCAAAAGCCCCTCCGGGTTGGGTCTGGATTTTTTAAAAAAGATATTTATTTATTTATTTATTTGATTGATTGATTGAGAGACAAAGATGGCACATGCATGTGGGAGCAGGGGCAGGTCAGAAGTAGAGGGAGAGAGGGAGAGAATCCCAAGCCAACTCTGAGCTGACTGAGCACCAAGCCCCATGCAAGCTGATCAAACAACCCTGAGATCATGACCTGAGCCAAACCAAGAGTCAGATGCCCAACTGACTGAGCCACCCAGGGCCCCCTAATCTGTTTCTTAGAGCCCTCGTGGGAAGCAGCCTTGAAGCGTTGGAGAGTGAGGTTCTTGTCCCACAGAGTTGAAGAATGAATCTTGGGGACAACAGAGAGTGAGTAAATTGATAGAAGTTTATTAAGTGAAGATACAGAAAAAGCTTTTAAGAGTGAGAGGGGTCCCAATAGGGTTGTCACTGAGGGCCTTTAGAGTTGGTCTTTTATAGAAAGCTAACCAGGGAATTTAAATTCTTTTAAGATTTCTACTGATATCACCGTTGAGCAAGGAGCAGTGATAACACCTTCAATGGCTTACTTCCTTTTTAGAGTCTGGTTATTCTTTGTTGGTCATAGGTGATCATCATAAAAAAAAAAAAAGACACCCATCCCACTTGCCTAGGGCAGGGTGGTCCAGTTTGTTCCCTTATCTCTGGTTTCCCCAAACCTCCACATTTTTAGGATTTCTGTGAACCTGATCACCTGGTCCTCTATCTCTCTCTACCTAGCCCCACCTCTCCCTTACTCAGCCTCAGTCCAGGCCACATCATAGGTTGCTTATTATGGGTAGTGGTTCCCAAATGTGGTTAATCATGGCAATCACTTGGTGGGTGTATTTAAAATGCAGAATCCATCCCTTTTCAGGGTATTTGTGTCAGTGTGTCTAGCTAGTTTCTCACAAGCCTTCTTTGTAAGAAATTTTCTAGATGATTCTGAAGTATTATTTTAGATGGCTATCTCTATGTTAGGCATACATTTCTGGTCTAATTTGTTGTGTTCATGATTGTTGGGTCCACTTACACAGAGAATGAGAGAACTTCATTTAACTGCTGTTCCAAGAAGAGGGGAGTATCACTGGCAGGCCCTTTGAAGCTTTGACCTGTTGAATGCCATGTTGGGAATGGTTGGTACCTTAGCAGCAGAGTGAAGACCTATTGGAGGTGTTGAATTTCTGAGTGGACCTATGGAGCATGAAATTTTACTTAATTGAGTTCTGATGCTTTGACTAATGAGCTCTGGAACACATCTCCTATTTTTGAGTCTTCTATCTGGTAGCCTGTAAATTGTAAATCCAGAGCAAATTCCATTGGATGCTCACAGAAATAGAGTCTATAAGCAAGCTTTAGGAAATGCAGGCATGGGCGCCTAGGTTGCTCAGTTGGTTAAGTGACTGCCGTCGGCTCAGGTTATGATCTCAGAGTCCTGAAATCGAGTCCTACATCAGGCTCCCAGCTCCATGGGGAGTCAGCTTCTCCCTCTGATCCTATCCTCTCTCATGCTCTCTCTCTCAAATAAATAAATAAAACCTTAAAAAAAAAAAGGAAATGCAGGCATGGAGGTTAACAAAATTAACCATGTTATTTTAGAAATCTTGAATATAATATATTCACCAACAACTCCCTGAGATTTCCTTGAAAGACAAAATGATCTCGTTCATTCTCAGGGTGTTGTTTTCTTTGTTGTATGATCTGATTGCACCAGGGAGTAAAAACAGTGACACATCTATTACCTCAACGTTGAAGATCTTGACTGGCGGTACTGAGTGTTCACTGAAAATACATATTAGCTATCCTAGGCCTGTGGCAAAGAAAATGGCCAAATGTCAGGGACACGTTTTAATTTGCTGTGTATTTATCAGCTAATGGAGCCTTGACGGAAAACATGATTTGGGTGGTGTTTATTGAAACCGTCTTTAGGTATTGGCGTGAGGAATGTATTTATTTGTTATGCTTTTTGTTGAAAGTGAGAAAACCAAATCAAGGCTAAGCAGAGGTTATTGGCAACGGCTCCAAACTCCTTACACTGTGTAGTTTCTACCTTTAAGAAGAGAGAGACAGGCTTGATTCTCCCTTGGTTCCAAGGTCCCAAGTCCTAGGAATGAGCCTCACTGAACTCACCTGACTCGGGTCTACACCCTTGGCCAGTGGTCTGTGGCTGAGGGGTAGGAGTAGGAAATGGAATGACTTTCAGAAGAAGGGAGGTGGGGGTGAGGGGAGGTTATGGGTAGAAATAAAGAAGAAATAACAAGGGAGGAAAAGAGAAAGGTAAAGACATGGAAGGGAAGATTGCTGAGGTCCTAAAGTCAGCAGCCACAGTGCATTAGTGTTATGATATCATAAGAGTGGCAGGGAGGCTCCCCATAGGTTGGCTTTTGTTTCACAGGCCTTGGCAGAGGTGCTGTGTGGTTGGTGGTTGATGATAAATGACTGTTAGTCCATCTTAACATGTTGGGTGTTCAGTGATGACTTCAGGGAGGAACAGAGAATTTGGAGAATTGCCTTAACTTAGAGTAGAATCTCCTCAAGGAGAGAGCACTGCAAAGGAATATTCAATAAAGGAAATGAGGGCAACCAGGGGCTCCTGCGTGGCTCAGTCAGTGAAACATCTGACTCTTGATTTTGCCTGAGGTCGTGATCTCAGAGCTTTGCATTGGGCTCTGCACTCAACAAGGAATCTGCTTGGTATTCTCTCTCCCTCTCACTTTGCCCCTCCTACCCCCACCTTGCCACACATGCACCCATATTCTCTCTCAGTCAAGATAAATAAATAAAACAAAAATAAAACAAAAATTTAAAAATAAAGGAAATGAGGGTAACAATCAAGTGAGGGGAAGGGATGAGAGAATTGGCCAGTTGGAGTGGGACTGCTGCTGCCTCCACTTGCCTACCTTCATGTCTTTCCCCTAAAATCCAGCCTGAGCAGATCCCCACCCTGCCTCTCCATTTTTCATTAATATCTTTGGATTAGGAATTTACTGTTTCCTTTTCAAATCACACCCCTCCCCAATGCTTTGTAGAGTGAAGTGCATTTCACACAGAAAGACTTATGGGACTTCAGGGCCTTTTGTGAGGTGTCTTGAGGGGGACTGAAGAAAGTACTGCCAACAGGATCTTGGCTTTTAGAGAAACTGGTAAATAGGACCTGGAAGTTTTGTTAGTATTTACCTGTCTGCTCCCTAGTATAGGGTCAACAGTCCTTGTGTTCTTGCTTTGAAAGAGAAGCAAAGACATAGCAAGTTCAAATATTGAGAAGGTTGATAGAAACTAGGCACATTTTCTGACATGCTTGGAATGAAGGTGAGAGGTGGGGAAGGGCATCCAGATGAGCAGGGATTAGAATGTGCTTTTGGACATACATTCTGAGTTTTGATCTTATGTAATTAAAAAGAATTAATTCCATTTTCCAAGGAGATTTCCCAGAGAAAAGAGATTACTGCAAATTGTAAATGTTGAAGTTGGCTTTCTGTATCAAATTAATTTTATTTGAGCCTGAATGTTGAGACCCCATTTCTTGGGGCTTCACATCACCCCAGGATGAACAGAACATTGAGTCTGGTGCCAAAGTTTGAAGTATTTCTGAGTAATTGTGAGGACTTCCTTGACTTCCTATTTCCCCAAAATTTCAAGATATAAAGTCCCTTTGAAAAGATTCTTTTTGCAAAATGGTCATAAATAATAAAATGTGATGAATTGAATTATGTAATATTTCCATTTGAATGACATAATATTTGTTAATTTATTGTACAAAAATTTCAAAGATGATTAGTTTTTATTTCTGATTAGGCTGCAGTTGGCAGCCTCCTACATTTCTCTGTCTCAGTTTCTTTTTCAAGTAATTAGTGAAGCATAACACCCACCATGCTCACATGCACACAGACCTTGGGGATGGGGATAGGAATGGGGATGGGATTTCGTGTAGAGGATTATAAATTTGTGCCAAAACAAAAACAAAACAAAACAAAAACCCACAAAAAACCCAACAACACTTAAAGGGGCTTTCTATTATTAATAAAACTATAAGCTTAATATTAGGGATCCAATTTTTAAAATCTGTTTTTTTAAAGATTTTATTTATTTATTTGACAGAGAGAGAGAGTGCGAGAGAGGGAACACACACAGGGGGAGTGAGAGTGGGAAAAGCAGGCTTCCTGCTGAGCAGAGAGCCCGATGTGGGGCTCCATCCCAGGACTCTGGGATCATGACCTGAGCTGAAGGCAGACAACTGCCTTCAGCCACCCAGGCACCCCTTTAAATCTATTTTTAAAGAAACTGTAGTTACAGTGTGACAAGAAGTGACACTTCAAATCCCGGGTCAAGCTGGGTTTTTAAGGCACTCCATGGAACCGCCACAATACAGAGCTGGTTCTCAGTGTCATAAACATATCAGCAACCTGATTATGAATATATTTACATATGCACACATATATGAACACATACACATGTACATACATATGTACAACATATGTGCCTACACATGTACAATATATATACATATATGGACATGTGAAAATATGTACTCTTTAGTGAAAATGACTCATGTTATTCAAATTCACAAATGATAGCTATATTAACTAAAATACTAATTTATTACTTTTTAATGAGGAATATTAGTTTCTAGTGTTATTAATATTCAAGACGACTATATAGGAACAAATTACCCAAATTTTTGTTACAACGAAAAGTTATTATCCTGTTTTTTGTTGGGTCAGAACTTCAGATAAAGGAGAGGGGGCTTGTCTTTGCTCCATGATGGCTGGTTACCTCTGCTGAAAGATTGAGGGCTGGGGGCTAGGCTCATGGAAGGCTAATTCTCTCACATGTCTGTCTGGCCAGTGTTGTTGGAAACCTTAACTGGGCTGTTGTTGACTGCAACATCTATATGTGACTTCTTCATGTGGCCTCGACTTTCTCACAATATGGGAGATGGAAGAACCAAAAAACCAGCACACAGGGAAACTGAATTATTAATCAGAATAATGCTTAATTTTTATGACTTGCATGTGTGCAGTACATTTTTATAACTTTCAGAGATAAAGTAGGTCATCACTTGCCATCTGGAAGATTAATCCATTGCTACATGCTACCACTACATCATCTGGGCTCACACTGAATGTTGTGCTAAATACAGAATCCTTCACAATGCAGTGTTTCAGGTAATCATGACTAATAATCAGGGTTCAGCATATACATTGAAACCTGTCTGCCATTCTAACAAAGGATTAGTTTTCCTTAGGTTTTGACCTAAGTCAAACAAATTGCCCTGTTTTAGAAAAAAGCAACTTTGTGATCCCAGATCCAATTTCTGCTGAAGACATTTGCCCATTTATTCTGGAGCCGTCTATACAATCTTCTTTATGTTCCTGTATAAGATGTATATACACATGCATTAAAATATTTAACCGATTCTGTCATTATTCTAAATTACCTAAATTTTTATCACAAACCTGGCTGGATTAATTTCTTTTAGTGGTATACTGCAGCATGCCTCTGTTAAATTTCCAAATACATTGGTAAAATTACATTTTTCAGAAGATGTATTTTGATCCTTTGGATAGTGTAATTTGTCACATATCCTCCACCACTCACTTTTTAAAAACTATTGTTCTATAGATTAGTCATTTTCCCAGCAATCTGAACTTACTAATTGTAATGGATTTTAGTAGTTTGATTTTCAAAAATTAACCTTATTTTATAGTAAACTCTGACAACATGAATTTGCTGACAAAATGGGAGAAAAAAAACACTTTAATTTTAGAGACAATCTTTGGCTATCCCTTCATCTGAGCTTGCTACATTTCTGATTATTCCACAAAGGGTTCAAATCGCTCTTTTTTTTAATCGTGAAATAAACCTGAACTATATTTTATGATAGTCCAAACCCCATCCTAACTCACAAAGATGCTATTCTTTTATTGTACTTATTGGAATTTGTGTGTATTAATAAATGAGCCATTGAATTATGTCAGGATATCCTTGCTATTCTGAAATTTCCCAGTAATGACATTAACCAACTTTTATATTCTATTGCTTAAAATTAAATACTTAAATATTTTAGGCTAATCCAAGTATTTTTATAGATCAGATAGAGCTAAGGGTATTCATCTCTTTCAGCAAAAAAAAAAAAAAAAAAAAAATCCAATCAGAATAAAAATTGATGTATTAGATGATAGCTGTTTAACATATTAATTCATTCACCTTTGACCTCTGAATGGCATTTATGAAGCACTAACAACCTACTTCATTGGGGTTGTTAGAATTATTTAATTTGATTTCATGTATTTTATTATTTTACATATATATTTGAAAATTAAAGTACATAAGATATTTGATATAGGCCTTATACATATTAAGCTTTTATTATATAATAGCTATTGTTTATCAGTATATTATTATTACAAAATGACCCTTAGAGCTCAGTGTCTAAGGCCACACAAGTTGTCAGTGGCCCACCCATATCTGGAATTCAGATGTACTGATTCCTTCCCCTTAACATGATAACTTTCTATCATTCCTGGGTCAAGCCCCACCTCTAGCTAAGGGGGAAAGTGACCATGATAGAATATGAGCACCAACCCCAGCCTAGTGGGGCTGAGGGTTCTGTGTGTGCCCTACTACAGGGACAGAGCAAAATGACAAGTGGACAAGACCATGATTATTCCAGAATTTTAATTTTGTTGCTGGTAGTTATTAAGACCCTTCTCCCCAGTAGTCTGGAGCAGCTGTCAGGGTTACTTGAAGGTATTTAAGACCCATGTGGCATGCAGATTTTAGATTCTAACCATAGAAAGATGCTTCTAGCACCAGGGAGCAAAGCTGTGTTCAAAAGCCCAACCCAGAGATGTACAGAGGACACAGAAATCAGGGATTCTCTTATGACTATGTATCTTTTTTGGATTGTTAACTTCTTTCCGATAGAACATCACATATGTCCCCAGGCAAATCTTGGGATTTCTGGGTGTTTCATGCAACCCCATGTTTCAAAATTTGAGTTTTGTAGATCTGGCTGAGATGGACAATTTTGATACTATTAGGAAGTGGTAAAGTCCAACAGATGCAGCAGAAGTATTCTAAAGCAATTAGCTGGGACAGCAGAAGCTACATTAGCATAATAATTATGCAAATCCAGGGCCATTAAATGCTGGTCTTCCTGGCCAAAAAAGAATGTCAAAACCAGCCTGAGACCCAAAGGAAGGGAAGATAAGTGCATAATGTTTTCTTCAGCACAGTTCACGATATTCAAGACAAAGCTTTTCTCACACCAGGCTGACAAATTGTGCTTCACAGAGAAGACCAGTGGATGATTTCTGAGGGAAACAATGTACATTTAGTGTTCTGGTTTGGTCTCCTTTCAATATCTTCTCTACTTTGCAGGTTTTTTCCCCCTAAGTTTCAGGGTCAAGGAGACTCAAGAAAATAAACAAGGAAAATCATCTTTTAAAATTGTAGTCCATTTCCCTCCACTCAGTAGATCAAGATAAATGGATGTGATTCCTCTTCCTCCTCACAAAAAATTCTCTTCCCAGGAGCTGGTCCAGCTTAGTGCTGAAAGAGGTCCTCAGCTGCCTCCATTTTGACTTTGAGCCTTCTAGTTGGTTCTTCTTTCCAGCTTGTCTCTTTCCAGCTCCTGGTTCTTCTTTCCAGCTTGTCTCTTGGCTCAGGAGGAAGACCCTGAGGGCAAAGCATTGCCTGGTGGGCACAGAAACTGCCCCCTCACCAGTAAGGGCTGCCCTGAGCCAGCAAGATCCCACCCATGCTGGAGTCCAAGACCGTGATGGATTTAACCATCACTGCCCACCTGAAAGTACCCACTCACCTTGGCCCCAGCTCTTCCATATAGAGAGCTGGAAGCATTTTTGGCCTCTTGGAGTTAAGTCTTTGAGATATTAGTCCACTGTCTTCCTGATGTCAGCCCCCTGGAAGAAGTTCCTTTCTTGTTTCACCACACTCATCTCTCTACCTTTGGATTCTGTCAGTGGGGAGCCAGCTGAGCCTGGTCTATCTGCACCCCTGCATCCCGGCTTCCCCTGCAGACTCTATGCTAAAAGAGGAAAGAAACGGGAATGCAAACTCATGCAGCTACTCTGGAGAACAGTATGGCGTTTCCTCAAAAAGCTGAAAAGAGAGCTACTTTATGACCCAGTGATTGCACCGCTGGGTATTTACCCCAAAGATACAAATGTAGTGACCTGAAGGGGCACCTGCACCCCAAATGTTTATAGCAGCAATGTCCACAATAGCCAAAATATGGAAAGAGCCTAGATGTCCATCAACAGATGAATGGATAAAGAAAATGTGGTGTATATATATGATGGAATATTATGCAGCAATCAAAAAACCCCCCAAATCTTGCCATTTGCAACAATGTGGATGGAACTAGAGGGTATTATGCTAAATGAAATAAGTCAATCAGAGAAAGACAATTATCATATGATCTTGCTGATATGTGGAATGTGAGAAACAAGACAGAGAATCATAGGGGAAGGGAGGGAAAAGCAAAACAAGGTGAAACCAGAGAGGAAGACAAATCATAAGAAACTCTTAATCTCAGGAAACAAACTGAGGGTTGTTGGAGTGGAAGGGGGTGGGAGGGATGGGGTGACTGGGTGATGGACATTGGAGAGGGTATGTGCTATGGTGAGTGCTGTGGATTATGTAAGACTGATGATTTATAGACCTGTATCCCTGAAACAAATAATACATTATATGTCAATTAAAAATTTTTTAAATAAAAAATAAACAAATAAAAGAGGAAAGAAACATGTACACCTAAAACCAATGTGAACAGTGTGTCTCAACTACACTTCAGTTGGAAAACAAAAATGAAATAAAAACAAGGACAGTGGTATACTTCATATTATTTTGAAATGTCGTATGGTAGCATAAGCCATTTTATGCACCAGTTCTAGAGTCTGTAATTATATGTATGAAAACAACTAAAGAGGTAAGAAACAGGTGCTGTAATTCTGTAGTTCCGTTAGTGGCTCAAATAGAAAAGCCCAAGGCAAAGAATGCTTGCATCACAAGGTGGGGAAGGGAGAGGACAACAATTGTGTTGTGATGTTGCTCTGTATTCCCCATAAAGATCCAGCACAGCAGCAGGGGGAACTGCACCAAACTGGGAGGAATGCAAAGGGAAGGATCCAGAAGCAAGCGGGTAAGAGAAATGGCAAGCAGAGGTTTGATAAGAAAGGGCAGAATGGTGAGATAAGCCTCAGTTTTGGACCAGTGGTCTCTAGAGGGGATGTTTCTTTGACTTGGAACATGATTATCGGGTTTTTCCATCCCTTCTGACTCTTTAGCAATGGCCTCATGGGTGATGGCAACAGATGAGCCACCAATGGAATTCTCTGTGAACTGTAAATCAAAAGTCAAATAAGTATGAGTTTCCAAGAGTGTTAAAGATAAATTGGGGCATATTAAACATTTTAAGAGTTTATTTGAGAAAAATTGCTTGGAATCAGGCAACGCTGAACTGGGAGGGTTAGGAGTGCTCCACTGACAGGACCCCAGGGAAAGGAAGCAAAGAAGGAAAGTATTTGATTGCTATCACTTAAAGCTCACATTGTGATCGGTTGTCCTTAGTGTTTTGAATTTGTCGCCTTGAGGCATTTACAGGGCTCCATTTGGGTTTGCTGACAGGGGCCCTGCCATCAGAGCCCCCTCAGTCCAATGGCTTCCTTTTTAATTTAGCAAGTCACACGCTAAAGAGGGCCTAGGACAGTCCCACCTGGGAATTTCCCCTGCAATCTTCCTGCTTTTCTGTCTGCATCCCTGATATTTTGGAAAGCCATAGCTTCCAGAAAGTAATTTCGGATGACTGAGTCTCTCGGAGTTAGGGTTTCTTCTTGCTGCCTGAGCCTTGACACATTCCTTCTTATCATTAATCCCCAATTCTTCCCTCCCACACAGACAACATCATCTCCTCACCTGTTCTGCCTTTGGTACATCAACAGCCGTGATAAAGCTAGTTTCCTTTTGCATCCAGCCAATCATTACTTGCCTCTTGCCATCTTTCCATCCATGGCCCGAGAGAAAGCCCAACCTCTAAGGTAACTCTTGAATGGAATGAATCATGTGTGTTATGTTGTAATTTACTGGCCTAACACTCAGGGATTCACATGTAACTCCTTCTTAAAATATATTGGGGGATATTTCACAGTTATGTCCATATACATGGCACTGTCAGAAGTGGGACTGTCAAGAAAGGTGGGTTTTTGGACTTTGGGGCCTGTTGACTATTGTGATTGCCATTCTAAGCCATGGCAGCATGGCTGGGGTTGGGGGGGAGGGCTTTCCCTCAGAAGAGAATACATGTTTCTCCTGTCAGTCATCCTGTGGTAGGATGGGATGAGGCTTAGGGGACATCCTCTGAGGTGGCTGGGTCTGGACTCAACCTCAGTCTTGTGGGGTGCCGTGAGATGCCTGGCGTTGCAGGAGGAAGTGGAGCCCACTCCCCTACATGGAGGTACATGGTGGTGAGCTGTGTACTCAGGACTTCTTGAGGTTTACACAGTGATCTCTGTACCATTTTCTGATTCCTACTTTACTAAAAATTAGTAAAAACTACCCTCTGGTCTTAACTGTCCTCTGGACAATTTGTGGCAACAGAACACCCCAACTGAGGGCAGAGCAGGAGCCTCAGAGTAGTCATCATGGGAGCAGCTGACTCCAGCAGGGGGCTACTTCACAATGCTCTTCAGAAGACACAGAGGGACCTGTGTGGCAGGTCCTCGGGATGCCAGCAAAGAGGCAGGAAGGCACTTTGAAGGAAGTAGCCCATGGGTGTTCGAGTCAGAATAGGGTGACTACCCAAAGAGGATGTAAGCCTGTTCTGAGGTCACAGGTGTGTGCTACTGGCAACATGAATTCCAGCAGGGTCTTTCAATACCTCCCACTTCCCTTTCTTCTAAAACCATGCTCACCAAATGAACTTTTTTTTTTTTTTTAAGATTTTATTTATTTATTTGACAAAGATCACAAGTAGGAAAGAGGCAGGCACAGAGAGAGGGGGAAGCAGGCTTCCCGCCGAGCAGAGAGCCCAATGTGGGGCTTGATCCCAGAACGCTGAGATCATGACCTGAGCCGAAAGCAGAGGCTTTAACCCACTGAGCCACCCAGGTGCCCCGCCAAATGACCTTTAAATAACAACTGAGCTTCCCAAACATTTGCCAACAGGGAGAGAATATACTGGTGGTGGCGGTGAGTAAATGCCATTGGCTCCTTGTCTTCCACATACTTAATTCTACACTGATGATCAGTTTCTTTCTCTCCAGGCCCACACAGAGAAATGCTTTTGGTGAATTCCTCCACCTGAGCTACAAGTGATATTCCTTCCTCTGAGACATGCTTCTCTCAGTTATTCCCTGCCTTCAAATTCTTCCTCTTATTGGCTCTTTCCAGCTTTGGAAGCCCCCAGAGCCTGGTTATGTCAGCGGCCACCCAGATGAGTGAGCTTGCGATACATTACACAACACTGAAAAGTGGCATCCCGATGTATTAATATATAGTAACAAGCACAACTTCCAAGGAAACTAGTCATTACTGTTCCTTTGAGACAAAGTTTAAATCTCATCTCTTCTGTGAGGCCTTTTCTGCTTTGCTGTTTAGCTTTCCTTGGGCACTCAGCGTATGCTACCCATCCTCTAGTCATCCACCAAGTCATCTTATTATTATTATTATTTTTATGTATTTCAGAGTAAACTGAAGACATTGGAATACTTTCCCCTAGGGGTACCTGAGGGGCTCAGTCTGTTATGCATCTGACTCTTGGTTCAGGCTCAGGTTGTGATTTCAGGGTCCTGGGATTGAACCCCATATTGAGCCTGCATCGGGCTCAGTGTTCAATGGGGAGTTTGCTTGGGATTCTCTCTCTCCCTCTGCCCTGCCCCCTACTTTCTTTAATATATATATATATATATATTTTAGAGAATCTTTTCCTCTATATCCTTCAGTATACATAAATTCAATTTTTTTTAGATTTATTTTTTCCTGTAGGTAAAATAAAATGCACAAATGCTAAGGGTACACTTGCTGATTTTTGACAAATCTATATATCTGTATAACCCAAATTTTGATCAAGATATAGAATATGACCCTGACACCAGAAAATTCAGCCATGTTTCACCCCACCAACTCCTGTACCACTCCCCTGTACCACTCCCTATAGGTAGCCACTATCTCCCTCCCACCAATAATAGATTATTTTGTCTGTTCTAGAATGCTCATATAAATGGAATAATTTCACGCAAGGCTTTTTTCATTCGAAATGTTTTTGAGATATGTCCATGTTGTTGCATATATTAGTGACTTAACTACAAATGAAACTGTAGTCCAGTGGGTCTCAGTCCAGGGCAATTTTGTGTCCAGGGAACATTTAACAATATCTGAAGACATTTTTAGTTGTCACAACTGAGGGGGTTGTCGCAGGCATGTGGTGACTAGAGGTCAGGTGTTCTGCTAAACACTTTCTTGTGCAGATGACAGCTCCCTCCCTGCTCCTTTCTACAAAGAACTATCCAGTTCCAACATCAGTAGTAGTGAGGTTGAGAAACCCTGCTTTGGCTGGCTGTAAAATGTTATTGTCTTTCCATCCAATCAATGTCTTCTGTCAGCTATGATTGGCATTAAATATGGATCATTGTTTAGTGTTAGTCTTCATGGGTGTGTTTTTTGTTTTGTTTTACATTTTAAAAATGACCTTGTTTTAGCCAAAATAGTTTTTTTTTTAATCATAGAAAATTCATTCATCAATAGCAGACACATGCAGGGGGAAATTTATGTATGATTCTTTCCTGGGGTTCATCATATTTTATCGCATTCAGCTTTCTTAAAAAACTCAGAATGTGCTGAACCACACTAGCTTCTAGGGATGACCAGAGAATGTGCAAAATTAGAAATTTTCACTTTATTTTTTAAATATCTTTAAATATCCTTATGAATGACTAAGTGGCTACTTGATTTAGAGAAAGGGTTTTATTTTTTCCCTTTCAGATCCATAATTCAATAATAGATATGAGCTGGAGGGTGGGTGGAAGTGGCAGGTACTTGGAAAAGTTCTGTTATATTTTTCAAACAAAGTCATTGACTAAAGCAAAGACAAAGAGATTCACAGAAATGTACTGGAGAGAAGTTACATTAAGTGTCTCATAAATTTAATGGCTATTGTTTTGAACTACCTGATAGATTTTCTGGTGTTGAGACTGTCATAAAGTTGAATTTCTTGTTTCAAAGAGAGCCATGATTAGAATTCATAAAGCTCCCAGGCACCACTGAGAGTAGAATTAAACACAGAGTAGAACATTTTTTTCAAAAGCCAGCTGCCATGAAGCTCTCCACTTATGATGTGTTTACTATTCACATCCATATTGAATTGTTTGATTTTAATAATTTTACCTGTTTTAGCTAATTATTTTAAACATTAAAGAGCAAAATTAATGGGTATAAAAGCCTTTTTTGTAAATTTAAAACTTTATTTTTATTTCTTTGACTTTTCATGTTATAAATAATGCAATTTAACTTGATACTCTAATATATAATTAGCCTAAATTTAAATATAATTTAATTTTAATTATAGTTATTTTACATTAATGTATGTCAAACTATTTACAAATAAGTAACATAACATAGTGTTGTATGAAATACGGAGCAGAACAAATCACATTGAAACTTAGCTAGTATTGGGGTACCTGGCCGGTTCATTTAGTAGAGCGTGAAATTCTTGATTACAAGGTCTAAGTTTGAGCCCCACATTGGGTGTAGAGATTACTAAAAAGAGAAATAGACTTAAAAAAAATAAAGTAACCCCTTAAAAAATACTTAATATTATCTCTCCAACATTTACACTCATATAACTTTCTTAAAAATATGTTTCTTCCAGGGACCCCTGGGTGGCTCAGTCAGTTAAGCAGGCCACTCTTGATTTTGGCTTAGGTCATGATCTCAGGACTCTGAGATCAAGCCCTGTGTTGGGCTCCATGGTGGGCAGGGTAGTCTGCTTGAGATTCTCTCTTTCTCTCCCTCTGCTCTTCCTCTCCCCTGCCACTCATGCTCATGCTCTCTCTTTAAAATAAGTAAATACATATTTAAAAACAAAATGTGTTTCTTCCTAAGTCAAAGTTCTGTCAACTGGCATGCTCTTCCATCTCTATTTTCCAGAATCTCTCCCTGACAGTCTCTTGAGAAACTACTAACACAGCCAGAGGATCAGCTCTTGTTCACTGACATACTTTTCTTTATAACTTAATTAAGGTGTTGTTTATCTCCGTAAGCCAAATATATTCTTTTTGTCACATTAAGCTTCCTGCCCTGAATGGTCCAAGTGATATTCTCCTCATAGATTCTTTCAAAAATGCCATTACTGGTCATAAGTTCCAGCTGAGAATATTGTGTCTACTACACGGTAGTATTGTCTTCATCTGCTAGGGCTGCTGTAATAAAGGATCACAAACAGTGTGGCTCAAAACAAAAATTTGTTATCTCACAGTTCTGGATAAGTAATTGTAAAGATTTTATTATTTATTGGACAGAGAGAGATCACAAGTAGATGGAGAGGCAGGCAGAGAGAGAGGAGGAAGCAGGCTTCCCACTGAGCAGAGAGCCCGATGCGGGGCTTGATCCCAGGACCCTGGGATCGTGACCTGAGCTGAAGGCAGAGGCTTAACCACTGAGTCACCCAGGTGCCCCCTGGATAAGTAATTGAAATCAAGGTGTAGGTAGGGTTAGTTCTTTCTGAGGGCCATGAGGGAAGAATCTGTCCTTGCAAGGCTTTTCTCCTTGGTTTGCAGATAACTGTCTACACGTCACATGGTCTTCTCCCTGTGCATGTACTTGACTTCAAATTTCTCCCCTTTAAAAAAAAATGTTATTTATTCATTTCAGAGAGGGAGAGAAGGCCGGAGGGGGAAGGAGAAGTAGATTCCCTGCTGAGCAGGGAACCTGATGACTTGGGGCTCAATCCTAGGACCCTGGGATCATGACCTCAGCTGAAGGCAGGTGCTTAACTGACTGAGCCACCCATGTGCCCCTCCTTTTTTTAAAAAATATTTTTATGTAAATTCAAGTTAGTTAACATATAGTGTATTATTAGTTTCAGGAGTAGAATTTAGTAATTCCTCAGTTGCAAATAACATCCAGTGCTCATTACATCAAGTGCCCTCCTTAATTCCCATTATGCAATTACCCCATCCCCCTTACTTCCCCTCCAGCAGTCTTCAGTTTGTTCCCTGTAGTTAAGGATCTCTTATGGTTTGCCTCCCTCTCTGTTTTTATCTTATTTTATTTTTCCTTCCCTTCCCATATATTTACCAATTTTGTTTCTTAAATCCCACATAGAGACTGAAATCATATGGTACTTGCCTTTCTCTGACTGACTTATTTCGCTTAGCATAATACCTCAAGTTCTATCCATGTTGTTGCAAATGCCAAGACTTCATTCTTTTTGATGGCTGAGTACTAGCCTATTGTGTATATATACCACATCTTCTTTATCCATTCATCAGCTGATGGACATCTGGGCTCTTTCCATATTTTGGCTGTTGGGGACATTGCTGCTATAAACACTGGGGTGCGTGTGCCCCTTTGAATCACTGTTTTTGGATCCTTTGGATAAATACTTAATAGTACAATTGCTGAGTCATAGGGTAGTTCTATTTTTAACTTTTTAAGTAACTTCTGTACTATTTTCCAGAGTGGTTACTTATAAAGACACTGGTCATACTGGATTAGGGCCCAACTTAATGACCCAATTTTAACTTGGTTACCTCTGTACTGACCCTATCTACAAAGCTGACATTCTGAGGTACCAGGGTTAGGACTTCAACATACAAATGGTGGGAGGGGCACAGTTCAACTGATAACAAGTGTTATTTTCCAAACTTACTGAGAACTCTTACAGAGCCCAACACCTGTTCATAACAAAAAGTTTATATATATATATATATATATATACATATATTCATGTTTAAACTGTTCAATTTGATAAGTTTTGACTGTGACATATGTCTGCACCCATGAAACTATCACCAAAATCAAGATAATGGGCATATCTTTTGCCCCTTCCACCAAGATTTCCCTGAGCCCCTTGTCAGTTCTCATTCTGGTTCCTCCTCAACCCACCTAACCCCAAGGCAACCACTGATCTGCTCTCTGCCACTATAATTAGTTTTCATTTCCTATAATTTTGTACAAACGGAATCATAAGTGTGTGCTCATGCTTGTCTGGCTTCTTTTCACTCAGCAGAATTATACTGAGGTGCATCCATGTTGTAGCCTGTACCAATAGTTCATTTCTTCTTATTGCTGAACAGTCTTCCAGTTTTTGGAGATACTACAGTTTATCCATTTACCTGTCGATGGACATTTAGGTCATTTCCGGATTTTGGCTATCATAATGTAGGTGTCTAATAGCTTTGAACCTTTGTGTATAAGCCTTTCTATGGACATACGCTTTCATTTCTTTTGGTAAAATGCCTAAGAGGAGAGCTGCATCCTAGAGTAGGTATATATTTAACTACTTAAGAAACCACCAAAGGTATTCCAAAGTGTCTGCACCATTTTATATTGTCACCAGCAGTGGATGAGAGGTCTTGTTCCTCTACATCCTCCCCAACACTCAGTATGGACAGTTTTTGAAATTCAGCCATTCCAGTTGTTGGTGAGGAGTAGCGACTCACCATGGATTTAAATTGTATTTCCTCCATGCCTAATGACATTGAACATCTTTTCACGTGCCTTTGGGTCATTCATTTAGAAAAGCTGATTAGGGACCCAGTAAAGTTCAAGAGAGAGGGAGAGAGAGAGGGAGAGAGAATGGAAGTAGAGGTATTAAACAGGTGGGAGAGGCAATGATTACACATGTAGCTAATATTTTTCAAAGTAAAAAAAAAAAAAAGCTTTCAGTTTCATTGCAGTTTCATTTCACATCATGACCCTGTCAGTAGCTACAAAAAAATGTGTGACAATGTGGCCCCAGATGCCAGATATGCTGTCTGCCAGACAAGAAGGAAAAACTGTCTCCAAGCAAATGATGGAGATACATCTGTGGTGCTAATCACTGCAATAACAAAATTTCATCCCCCAAGGAGGTGCTGATTAGTCCAGTCAGCCTGAAAAGGTACAGTGGGGTCCACCAGAGAACAGAAGCAGAGCACCAGGGAGTGTAGCTGAATGTTAAACAGGCTGTTGGCTGCGATGATTGTTTTTCCAGGATCCAAACAAAGCTGCAGAATACACAGTTCTTCTATTTCTGGGTTTGGGGACTATTTTTCCCAGCTTGATGCCATCAAAGAGCATGAGAGAATTTCATTGTTTTAAATGATCAAGTGAGGTATGTTGAGTTGCTGTGGATTGTCTGGGAAAGGATGCCTCCCCTGCAAAGAGAGTGGTATTGGAAGAATGAGGCAGGTGAACAGCATGACAAGGTAGCAAAAAGATTTTTAAGAACAGGTCATGTCTAGCTTTTAGGTTTTGGAATGGCTGTCTTGTCAACACTTCTGTCGACCCCAAGTGACAGTAAGCTGTGATACACACGAATGCCTTGTTTGAGTGTGTGTGTGTGTGTAAATGAAGGGCAAGAAGCTGAATCTGTCATCTAGCCTGGCACATAGGAGGTATCATTGAGTTTCATGAGTCCTGCCAGAGCAGGAACCATGAGCCAGAATTGCCCATGAGAAAGAAAGCCCTGGAGAATTTGCAGGAACTCTTAGAGACCATTAGACCTCTTACAAATTTGGGCAGGTAGATTTCAGCTAATTTTGTCTAAATCTTTAAAAACAGAGTGACATTTGGGTTTTATGACTGTTGTGCCATGATAGTTTTGTGTTGGTGTCAATTTTTAATGTAATAACTATTTTTTTCCCGGATGTGAGCTCTGTGCTCAGTGTGGGGCTTGAGCTCATGATCCCGAGATCAAGAATCACCAGTTCTACCAGTGGAGCTAGCCAGGTGCCTCTATTTTAAAGAACATTAAGAAACATATTGGTGAAGATGCAACTTTTTTGGACATGTAAATCCTGGTGCAACAGTAATAATCATTAGTCAGTCTCTGATTTACTTAAACTCCTGAACTAGGAAAGGTAGCCCAAGGTTTGGATCATTTTTCTCTCCTCCCCCTCCTAGAGTATCAAGGGACCTTGGCTGTCGTCTGTCTACTGTGGCTCTCACTGGCCTATTTGGCTGACAGGATGGCTGCCTTTGGGGTCCATCTTCTCCCTTGGCCCTGTTCTTCTACATTTCTTTTTCCTTCAGCTGAAGACCTGTACATTGACCGACTACCTGACCAGCTTCCCTTCCCTCTTTTACCATCCATTGTTTCTAAGAGAATTAAGGAATAGGTATAGGTTGAAATGACCCTCACTGATCTGGTTGCTATGGCTGAATCAGAAGACAAGGTCATTGTGTGATATATATCAGTCTGAGAAATATTTTATGGTGATTACATTTATCATATTGATATTTTAAAGAAATGATAAAGCCACAATAGTGTTTCCTGTTATTTCTGCTGCATATGTACAGTCTTTCAAAAGTATAGCAGATTAAGGGAGCCTGGGTGGCTCAGTTGTTAAGCATCTGCCTTCGGCTCAGGTCATGATCCCAGGGTCTTGGGATCAAGTCCCACATTGGGCTCCCTGCTTCTCCATCTCCCACTCCCACTCCCACTGCCTGTGTTCCATCTCTTGCTATCTCTCTCTCTCTCTCTCTGTCAAATTAAAAAAAAATCTTAAAAAAAGTATATCTGATTAAAACTTCTATGTGTTATAAAAAAATTGATGACTGTTTATTCTGATTTTACAAAGACAACTAATCCAAGTTGAAAACACTTGATGAGCCTTTGGGTCATTGACTCTGAAATTTGGGAAATTAAAAAAATCTTCCTCAAAAACAAGATCAACCATAACGAAAAGAGTGGTGTTAAAAAGAGAGAAAGAGAATTTCTGCTTAGAGCCATGTCTAAGTAATTGGTACCAAATTCACCCCCTTGAAGTAACAAATGATAAAACTGTATGAGGTAACACTTCCAGGTACTAGGTAACAGGTGTCCAAGCCTATGATCCATGAGATAAGGGAAAGTCAAGAGGTGAGACCTGTGTGTATCTAAGGTCTCTCTTCAGGGACAGTTTCCAGTCTGTAGCCTAGGATGGTGGAGACTTAACAGAGCATAGTGCTCTTGCTGAATTAAGGACACAGAACCAGAGTTTGGGGGCCACTAAAGCAGCTGGAATTGGCAGGGCAGGAAACTGGAGAGGACAGAGCTGTGCAAAAAGGGGGGCAGAAATGTGTTTGTGGGATCCCAGTGAGTCTGTCTAAAGACAGGGCTGTGCGTGTGCCAACTGAGAATTTGGGAGGTTTACCAGGGAGTTGCTGGTACACAGTTGAGTTTGGGACAAGGATGTAAGAAATCAAACATTGGAATTCAGCTCCAGGCAGAGTAGGATGGCCTCGTTAACTTTCCAGACACCCATCAAGACCATGTCTTAGGAGTGAGGATCATGTCCTAGAGCAAAGCCTATTGTAGATCACTCAAAAAACAAACAAACAAACAAACAAACAAAACAACAAAAAAAAAACCCACCCTATGGGGAAGGGTTGTGGGGCTGCGGCTTCTCTTCCCTTCTACCCTCCACCTCTAGTCACTTATCCCTGGGACTGTTTGTTAAAAAATAATAATAAAAGGACTTTTTAAACCCCCCATAAAACCACCTTGTCAGGGAAGCCTGGCTGGCTCAGTCAGTAGAGGATGTGACTCTTGATTTCAGGGTTATAAGTCAGAGTCCCATGTTGGGTGTGGAGATTACTTTAAAAAAAAAAATCTTAGGGGCTCCTGGGTGGTTCAGTCAGCTACATGTCTGCCTTTGGCTCAGGTCATGATCCTGGGGTCCTGGGATAGAGTCTACCATGGGGCTCCCTGCTCAGCAGGGAGTCTGCTTGTCACTCTTGCTCTGCCTCTCCCTGTGCCCACTTGGCCTCACTCTCTCAGTCTTACTCTCTCTCAGATAAATTAATACAATTAAAAAAAAATCTTAAAAACAAAACAAAACAAAAATAAAGCCTTGTCAAAATCTACTGGGTAGACAGAGTTTGGCATTTGAATCCTGTGTGGGCATGGTAAGTATCTTGGAGCTTTCTGCTGATCTGCTCTAACAAGGCCTAGATAGCCTCAAGATGACTAGCGATAATTAACAGCCAAATAAAATATACCTTAACATTATTTATTTATTTATTTATTTTTATTTTTTTATTTATTTTTATTTTTAATTTTTTTTTCCTTAACATTATTTAGAGAGTGAGATAACAGAATCCAGAATCTGTTAAATGTCTTGCCAACAGTATCCACTAGACAATAAATTACCAGATATGCAAAGAAACAGGAAAACGTGAGCAATAGTTAGGTAATAGAAATGGACCCTGAGATAGTCCAGACATTGGATTTAACAAACACTTTAGAAATATATATATATACACACACATATATATACATATATATATATGTCTAAAGTCTTAATGAATGAACAGAGATATGGAAATTGCAACAAAAAATACAAATTATAGAATGGAAAAGAACAATAACTTAAGTGAAGAATTCACTCAATAGTCTTCAAGATTTTTTTTAAAGGTTTATTTATTTATTTTTGAAAGACAGAGAGAGAGAGCACAAAAGCGCACCAGCTGGGAGAGGGGCAGAAGGAGAGAGGGCATCTCAAGAAGATTCCCTGCTATGCACAGAGCCCAACGCTGGGCTCCATCTCACAACCCTGAGATCATGACCTGGGCTGATATCAATAGTCAGACACTTAACCAACTGAGCCACCCAGGTGCCCCTGACTCATGCATACTCTTAAATCATCACCTGCTTTCCCTTGTTTCTGACTATTTCCAGCTCTGCCAGGGCCAAGCTCACTTTCACACTAGTAACTGCTTGGAGCTCCTGAGCAACAGTCCCCTGTTGAAGAGGCTATTCCCTCCACACAATCCAGAGCTTCATTGCGTTTTCCTGGTAGTCAAATCGAAAAGTGGAAGAGTGTAAATCCATCAAAGGTGGTCCACCTTGTAGAACTTTTCAAATCCTAACATCCTTTACCTGTCCTTGAGTTTACATCCCTTTCTGAAGGTGTCTTCCTAAAAGCTCACAGCCTTAAGAAAACCCCAGTAGGGACTGATGATTTGGTTCTAAGTTGCCCTCTCTTCCTCATCAACCTCCATCTTGCTATCCAGAGCATGTGATGTGGTAATCAGCAGGAGAGTTCCCAAATCAACCTAGTCCTTCTTCAGTGGCACAGTGATGGGGCAGAGCTCAGGAATTGGAATTTGAGCAACACAAGCTGAGGTGTACTCTGAAACTCTCAGCCCCACAGAACCATTAGCTGTGGGCTTTGCCACTTCAAGTTGTCCTTTCTGTGGTCTCTAAGCCAGTCAGATGATGATATATCTCTCCATCCTTCCATACCTTCCAACTAGCAAATACATCTCTTATACACACACACACACACACACACACACACACACACACACACGCACACACACCATGCTCCCAAGGACATTGATTTTCATAGACTTGCCAGTATGAATCCATACACCTTTTCCTATCTGCAAAACACTCAGCAGCTTGCTCCAGCCTACACTAGAGTCTGCAGGAATAAACAATAGAGGCTGCTTCCCTTTGTTCTACGTGCTATTTTTGGACTCTGCCTTGGAATATATTCAAGAGCAAAGTACCCTAGTTATACTCACTTGTAAGCTCATCAGAGGCTAAAGAGATGCTCTAAAATGAAATGGTGTTTTGTTTTCCTGTTTTGGGGGTCATATCAGATGCTAATACAATTTTTAGGGTCAGCTCTGTAAAAGTAAGAAAGCCAGGGTGGGTATCTATCAACTTCAGGGCCCCAAAGGTATGGGAGAGGGCTTGATTTTCATCCTCCTGTTGCAAAGTAATTTTAAGGAAATGCAGTTGTTTCTGAAACCAGCTTCCAATTCCACATCATGAAAACTCTCAGCATTGTGGCTAAGAAAATGGTAAGTTTTCCATTCTGGTCTATATTCCTCTTTTGTGACTCTACTAATATTTTCCTGTTTCCCACATCATCATTCTGTACTCTTGGCAATACTAATGTATCCTTTCCCTGTATTAGGTCTTTTTACTACAGAGGTAAACAATCCATTATCTGTAACTCCAGTCCAAGAAAAACCCTCTTAATTTGGCTTATCTCCTGAAAGAGAGAGAATGCTCCATGGTCAGTGTGGAGTCTGTTTCTCTGTCTCTTCTGGAATAAGCCAAATTAAGAGTTTTCTCTTCCCAATCCACTGTCTGTAACTCTAGTCCAAAAAAACTCTTAAAATGAAACCCATTTGGCAGCAAAACTGCCCTATCCTGAACTAATTTGACTGTACAACCATGCTTGAGCATGTGGGAGGCTACGCACACTCTTTACCACTTAGTGTGAATAATAGTAATAATTCACAGCAAGAGTTTTAATGTGTTTGATTATAAGACATTGCTAGGGATCTTATTAGGAATGTTCTATATTTGTTGGGTTTTCACTGTATTCCTTTTCAAAATCTGAAAAATTCTGAATCTTGAAACACAACTACCCCAAGGGTTTCAAATAAGAGATTGTGGATTTGTATTTGCAGTTTTTAGTCTTGAGATCAGCAAATACTAACATGTACTTTAGGAATTGAATCTATATCTTATTTTTACCAATAAGTCGTTGCTTCTCTCCAATATGCTTTTCGAGATTCTAGTTAACTGCTTCTACAACTGTTCAAGGAGTTACTGACTGTTCAAGGTCAGTCCTCTTGTGTCTGTGAAATTTTCTTCTGTTTCTGAGTCTCATTATGTCCTTGTGGGAAAGAATAACTTCTGTCGAGATCTGAGGTATAAACAGGGATTCCCATTACACAAGCCCTAAATGTGTCCCTATAATGTCATTAACCATTCTCTTAGAATATTAGCTGGGATGTTCACCCTGTTAAATTCACAGTGGTGTCAATTCCCATATTGGGATTCTATTAAAAATGTAAATATTTTCAAGTGTCCATCAACAGATGAATGGATAAAGAAGATGTGGTATATATATACAATGGAATATTATTCAGTCACAAAAAAGAATGGAATCTTGCCACTTGCAACTATGTGGATGGAACTAAAGGTGAATGCTAAGTGAAATAAGTCAGTCAGAGAAAGACAAATACCATATGATTTCACTTACATGTAGAATTTAAGAAAGAAACAAATTTAAAAATGACCAAAGGAAGGGGCCCCTGGGTGGCTCAGTTGGTTAAGTGGCTGCCGTCAGCTCGGGTCATGATCCTGGAGTCCTGGGATCGAGTCCCGCATCGGGCTCCCGGCCCGATGAGGCTGGGAGGCTGCTTCTCCCTCTGACCTTCTCCCCTGTCATTCTCTCTCTCACTCTCTATCAAATAAATAAATAAATAATTTTAAAAATGGCCTCAGGAAAAAAAGAGAGATAATGCTCATAATTATAAAAAAAAAATGACCAAAGGAAAAAGAGAGAGACAGAGAGAGAAACCAAGAAACACACTCTTAGCTATAAAAAACAAACTGTTGATTACCTGAGGGTAGGTGAGGGGATGGGTAAAGTAGGTGATGGGGATTAAGGAGGGCACTTGTCCTGATAAGCACTGAGTGATGTATGGAATTTTACTGGAATTTTAAATTTAAAAAAAAAGTAAATATTGACAATCCTAAGGAGGGAGGACCTGGAAATCCAGTTTGAGAGACTGTTAGCGCTTCAAATAAAATATTACATCATTAGTGACTTCATTTAACATTGAAATTAATTAAAAACATGTTTTCAATTAAATAAATGCCCAGCTAAAGCCATGCTGATGAAGGGGAGAAAAATATACCATCCCCAAATTTGCCACTTTGGCATATTGATTATTTTAAATTAAAGTTACTTGAGAAACAGTTGGTATAAGAAGGATACTCTGACTGTCCCTGTCACCCTGACAGCAGGGAATAAATCTCTCATGTGAAAATATTCTCCCTACACTAGGAGGGTAAAAGCTTATTACCAGAGGAGGGAGTCCAGGGTTGAGAAGGCTGTATAAACAAACCTTGTTACTTCCTCATTAATTTGCTCCTCCAAGCCCAAACTTCTTTGTCTTGTTAGTTCTTCATAAATATATTACTTCTTTCTCTAAAAGGTATAAAAGTTGCCTGCTTTGGTCACCTCCTTGAGCCTCATATCTTTGGGGTTTCCATATATATGAAATTAAATTTTTTCCCCCTATGAATCTGTCTTACATCAATTTAATTATCAGGCCAACCGAAGAACCTAGAAAGGAAGAAGGGAAAACTTTTTTCCCCTGCAGATTTGTTATGAGAACTCTTATTTTCTACTGGCCCCTTTCCTCCCAGAGAGGACATTGTTTTCCTTTGCCTCTGCCAGTTATGTCATTTGTCATAAGAAGGAAAACCATGGGCTATAATATAGGCATAGGTCCTATAAGCCTCTTGTTCAAACGGGCCTCCCAGACTGTTGAGTTCATGATTCTTACCAAACTGGTGTCAGTTTAGGCAAACTTTGCTGTGGGTCCCCTATATAAAAATCCAGTGGGATTTTCTTTTCCTCTGGTTCCATGTCCTGAAAAGTTGGCTTTGTGACCAGTGAGAACACTCTCTTGGTTTCTACCAACTGGAAGGTTCATGTGCTGGTGTACATCACGTGGCCAGTTGAAAAGATGGAGTTTCTGAGACATGAACTTGAAAGCATCATTCTCTTTGGCAGTGCCAGCTCTCAGGAAAATCTGTCATAAGTGGTCCTAATCCATAGGGGCCTTTGTTGTCTCAACCTTAATTGTCTTATTAGTGCTGGACAAGTTCCAGTCCAAGAGCACCTGCCTGGTGTCACAGAATAGCTTCTCTGTGATGGGGCGTCTCACATTCCTGTGACAGACGGGACATACCATTTCCACTACACCACCCTTAACACCAATGACAACGAAGGCCCTTGTTTCTGAAGCTAAATCTGGGAGCGAACTTTCTGGGTCTTATGAAGGTGACATCTTGTGTACTGTCCTTTGAGGATGCCCCCTAAATCCATGGTTAAGCTGTAAAAAAGATTATTGGTTTCAGTCTCTACTCTGATTAATAGATCCTAGTTGTCATTGGCCAGATGATGGATCTTTTCAACTGAAAAAAAATTCTATATTTGAAAAAAATTTTTGAAAGCTCTCATCCTGAACAATTGTCTCCTTGGTATCTATGGGAAGATGAAGTTGAAAAGTGTTTACAAAGGAATATGATGGTTAGCTGTAGGGACTCCTTGAGCAAGATGAACGAACAGAAATTAAACAGAATAAAAATTAAAGTCCACATCCAGTGTAAATTTCCCTTCTTAAAATCTGGCCCATCTCCTCAGCAGTACTTAACACTCAGTATTCCTTCACTTTCCCCAGAAGATCCTTTAAGCACCCAGTTGTTTGTTCTAACTTCTTTTTTCCTGCAAGATTTAGAGCATGCTCCAGCCTGATCTCTAGGTCCTGGATGTCTGGGTTACTCATATAAGTGCTGGAAGCCAGGAAGTGAATTTAGCAGAATCACGTGAGACAGACAGTAAAGCTGCTTTGCTCCCTTAAAACTCCTCCTGTTTCCCAGGGCTCTCTGATAGGGCTCTGCCAGCCAGCTTCGGGCCTTCCTTTGCAATGCCTTTTGCAGATGTATCCTGGAACCCCACTCAAACAAATCAGGTCCTCTAGACAACAGCAGATCTTTTATATTACAAAGCCCTTTTATGCCATTTTTAGAAGATCCTACTGAATTTAAAGAGGACTTAAAATGATGAAAGGCCAATCACAACCCCACTCACAGGGATCTTGTTTGGCAGCTAAGGGCTGTTCTTCCCACCTATGGTTATACTATAGTTACCAGTCAAGCTGGATAACACCCTGGGCTGTGTGTTGGTGGGGGAAACCCTCACAAAGGAAACAGTGGCCAGAAATTCTCCCAGGTCTTTCTGCAAATGAGTAGGAAAAGGATCAGCTGGAGGCCGATGGAAAGGGGCTCACATCCTGATCTCAGGGTTGTGGGATCCAGCCCCAGGTAGGGCTCTGTGCTCAGCAGGGAGTCTTTTTGTCCCCTCTCACCTCCACTCCTCCCCTCTCTTTGTATTCATGTGTGTGCATGCTCATAAATAAATAAAGTGTTTTTGTTTTTCCGGGGGAAAAAAAAACCCAAGGGAATTAAATAGGTGTAAGTGGGATAAGAGTTCTTGGATGAACTTTTCAGTAATGATTGTTTTATGACATACCTACTTAAGTAGTTTCCCAAATCTCTTTAGTAATTTATACCCTTAGAGTTTTGCTGAGTTAAATTTTGGGAATTCACTGAATATCTAGGTCATCTCCAAATAATATAAAATACAGGAACATTGGTCATTAAGGTTTATCTACCTTTGGCTTCTTATTACAGAGGAACTAAAGATATTTGGATCTGTCAGAAAACATGTCTTGTGCCACATTAAAAAAGATGGTGCAGTGAGAAAGTGTATGCTTCTCAAAGTTATGAAATGTATTCATAAATTTGCCAACCTAAAGAATTCAAGCATAACAGTTCATAATTGCTAATTTAGTTTTTACTAGAAATTTAAATTTCTAAGGTTTAAGAACAAATTAATAAATGTAATTAAAACAACTAGGAATAATAAGGGGGACAAGTCTGTATTGCAAAGAAATAAAATACGTTTTTTGCTCATAAAAGGTATGAAGTATGGAGATGATACATTTTTGTTTAGGGGAAAGAAAGGATTCTTGTCTTCAGGGAAACCTGGTTATTTCAGAATGGGAAACATGAAAATAAAGGACAAATCATGGACACAGAAAGTTGGAAGAGAGAGGGAGAAAATGTTACCTTGTATAATTAAGCTGGATAAAATGGAATGGTTATGATAAGTGTTTTAAAATAAGCTTTAAGGGTCACCTGGGTGGCTCAGTTGGTTAAGCATCTTCCTTTGTGTCTCAGATCATGATCCCAGGGTCCTGAGATGGAGTCCCACATCAGGCTCCTTGCTCAGTGGGGAGCCTGCTTCTCCCTCTGCAGGCTGCTCCCCCTACTTGTGCTCTCTCTCTGACAAATAAATAAAATCTTAAAAAAACAAGCTTTTTTTTTTTTTTTAAGATTTTATTTATTTATTTATTTGACAGACAGATCACAAGTAGGCAGAGAAGCAGGCAGAGAGAGAGAGGAGGAAGCAGGCTCCCCCGCGGAGCAGAGAGCCGGATGTGGGGCTCCATCCCAGGACCCCGGGATTGCGACCCTGGCTGAAAGCAGAGGCTTTAACCCACTGAGCCACCCAGGCGCCCCCCAAAAATAAGCTTTAATAACAGTAGTGTATTTATGTGACACTGGAACTTAATTCTCTGTCCTTGATGAAAGGACAAAGCTTTCTTAGACGATTGATCTGCTCCTGATAAGAGATCATGAAAGGTTTTTCTTTACCGTTTAAGTCATCTGCCTAGAAAATGAAGGTTCTGTGTTTTATCAAAATGATATCCTTTGCTTCATTGCCTTTATTAGGACTTTGATTACTTAGGTAAACTGAGTCTTCTCAGTTAAAAGAGCTAGGGTGTTTTGTGTTGTTTTATTTTTTCCCAACTTTGTAACTTTCTGTATTTGCCTGAAAGTCTTGGTCACTTTGGTTAAATGGATAGCTAAGAATTGTTTCACAGTGACCTACAATCCTATCTAATCAAATGGTTTAAAACCTTATTGATATCTTTGACAAACATCCCCATATCAAATTCTAATCTTTTTGACCTGGAAGTATCCTTAATTGTGGAGACCACAGGTAAATTTGAGATGGCTGGGGCAAGGAGTGCCCTTGGAGATGTGTTGGCACCTAGGCCCAAAGGTAATAAGACCTTGGATCATGAGGAACCTTTGTCCTTCAAGTGGAAAATCATTTAAAGATTTAAACAGGGGGGAAATTGGTCATATTCCTTAATAAGATGCTTACCTTGGCTCCAAGGAAGAGGATAGATTGAGAAGGGGCAATGTTCTTTCACTCATGGGGCCATGAGAGTCTCTCTTTAATAAAAGCTAGAGAAGGCATTGTGTTTTTCACAACATTCCAATTGCCAACACCTCACTCAACAGAAGGGTTTTGGTAAAAGTGAGAAATCAATATTAGGGAAAAAATCAAAGCAAAACAAAAGAAAACAAAGTATATCCTTCTAGCCCAAGCAGTGCTAATATTTGTAGACAACAACTGAATGTCTAACTAAAGTCAATGCTCTGAGAATCAGTCTTAGTCGGATGTTGAAACCTCCTGTATCTCTACAAAAAGGTTTTATTTCTTTTCACTAAAGCTAAAAGAGGACTTGGGGGTTCACATGATTCATTCAGAAGCAACTCACTATAGGAATTTTTTAAGGTAATAAGGAAGCCTGTGTCATTTGACTCCATTTACAGTAGGCAGCACACATGAGGTGGGGGAAGGTAACACAGCCTGATGCTGTGACCTACTTTGTGGCCGAAGCCTCCACTGTCCTGGGAGAAAGGTTATTTTTGTTTTCCCTCATCTCTCACACATATACATGGAACATAAGCATCTGCTGCTCTTGAAAACATCCGGATAGTCCTAGGGCAAAATGGGCTTCAAGGTTATTTACTCTAGCCTCTTAAAACCTCAGACGCTTTTTTCCCCCACGTGAAATTTCATGACGTTTACAGAATGTTTTGCCTTTTACCCAATTTCTCCTAACCATCACCTATTTTTTTTTTTTTTTAAAGAAAATAACCCAAGGCCTCAGTGGCTGGCTGTGAACGCCTAGCTTCTGTGTCCCTGGATACAATGTTTGTTTTGTTTTCCTGAAAGATTACACTAAAGTCTACTTTTTCTTGGTATATGTATGCTAACTTAAAAAAAATGATAATTTTTAAAAAACCTTCAGTAACATTTCCTTAGGAAAACAGCATCTTCATGATATCCTTGGAGAATGTTAAGAAACACGTATCTAGGGATTGGTTGAGTTTTAGGATTGCTGGATTAGTCTCGTTTTAATTTTATCCAGCTCGTTTAGGAGAGATCACCATGCTTGTTTTAAAAAGGATCCTTCCCACATCTCAGGCGGGCATCGTGTGGGAGGGGTTATTTGGATCACTTCTGTGTTTGATTTGATATGAAGGTCTGTGGGTTCATCTCGCAGCATGAGGTTGCACAGCCTTGACTCGTTTTTCTGCCGTAGGGAAAATCTTGTTCTTCCTCTCAGAATCTGTAGTTAATAATGATAAACTTCGCCCAGGTATTTCTATAATAATACACTAACATAATGGTATAGACCACAAGTAGTAAGGAATGAACTTTAGACAAGACACATCCCTGTTCAAATCCTAATTCCACCATCACCAACTTACCTGCCACCCGGCAAGTATTCTTTGGGCTTTTCACCTGAAAAATGGTGCAATTTCTGCTGCAAATGGTTGTTTCGAATTCTTAACAAAATAAAATACGAAGTGAGTCACCTAAAATGGCATCTACTAATGATAGGATTTCTTAAAAAAAAATTTTTTTTTTAAGATTTTACTTAT
>RCUC01141904.1:0-11609 GCA_003697995.1 Taxidea taxus jeffersonii | reverse complement strand
CTCTTTCTCCTGGTCAGCTGTACCGGTGTTTTGTCTCTGGGCCTGGAGATCTTGGCTCCTTTCCCTCTTTCAGATTTTTCTAATTTTTGTTTTTAATCTTCTGTATCTTGTTTATACTTTGTTCCTGGTTTTGTATGGGAAAAGATTCCAGAGAATGACTGATTTTGAGACTCAATACCTACTCACACCAGGGAAGGAAATGGTCATGAGGTAGCTGAGTATTCTCATTGTAAATCATGCGATTGGAGCCCAGGATTGAGTAAACTTCCCTCATCCTTACTATTACTTGGCACTTTGTCAGCAGTGAGGGAAACAATAAAGTAAGTACTGTTGTGCTTAATCATTTTCCTGCTTATAAATGGGCTCATATCAAAAATTCCATTCTGAGAAGGACATTTTACAGAGCTGCGAACTCCTTTGTAAGGATATGGTGAAAAACAGATGGATGGATTACAAAATTTTAGATCCCCACAATCTTCACTAGCTCTTCACTTTGTGTTTGAACATTTGGATCCTTCAAATATTAGAAATGGTAGATTAAGTGGAGGCAGGATTAGATTTTCTGATATACTTAATATTGCAGTGTTTTATTTATTTATTCATTCATTCATTCATTTATTTTTTAAGATTTTATTTATTTGACAGGGACACAGCAAGAGAGGGAACACAAGCAGGGGGAGTGGGAGAGGGAGAAGCAGGCTTCCCGCCAAGAGCAAGGAGCCCAATGCAGGGCTCGATCTCTGGACCTGGGGCTCATGACCTGAGCTGAAAGCAGCTGCTTAATGACTGAGCCATCCAGGCGCCCCACAGTTGTTTATTTTAATTAAGCTAAATTAAAGTAAGAAATCCTTAATATCCTTTATTTCATTGCGCATTCCTAGCTGTGAGATTTCTGAAAGTGCTTTGACGTGCCTGTGGTACTTTTACCGTGAGAAATGTTCAACAAAGAAATGCTTCTCTCCTTCTCTTCTTCCTCCCCCTGCCCTCCCAATAAAATCGAGGCATAGACAAAACCTTCCCTCTGGCCCAGTTTAGTACCCTAAGCACCCAATCACACCACGTCTGCTCTCAAGATTATGAATGTAGTGTTTCTAAATGAGGTGAAGTTTACTAAAAAGTAAATTTAATCTGTCTCTGAGGTTTTATCTTTTTAAAGTTCATTTTGCCTTCCAAAAGGGTGTATTGTTTTTTGGAATTTATAGGGCATTTGTGAAACTATCTATTGTGTGCTCTCTGGAGCTATTTTCCTATTTCTTCCTTGTCCTCCTGCCGGGTGTTTCCATTCCTTGATCCTTCTAGTTCATCGATCTTCTGCTGGTTACTTTTTTGTTATCCTGGGGGTTCTGTATTTCTTAGGCACTCCATTGTTTTACAAACCTTGTCAGCAAGATTATTTATCTTAGTTTATTAATCTCACACTGACTTCCTAGACCAGGTTCTTCAGTAGACTTCTTCAGAACTCCGTTGTTGACTTCTTTGACAAATAACTTTGTATCTTGTCATGTCATCTTTCTTCTGTTTGCCTTCAGATTATTTTTGCTTTTAAGCTCTTTAAAAAAAAAAAAAATTCTCTCCTGCAAGAAGTCAAGAGGAAAAATTTGTCTCTTCATGATATGGTTACCCTAGGCTGTAAGACTCTTGGGCTCTGGTCTTAGAGATGTTAAACTGTGGCTTAGCAGACATCTATAAATGCCACTGGAGTGGATAACTCTGTGTCATTTGGCCATGCAGTTTTGTCCTTCTAGAGCACTTACATTCTAACCTTAAGTGACCTCGCAGTCCCGTTCTTTTGGGTATGTGTGTGTTTTGATTTGCCTTCTTAAAGCAACCCTGGATCATCTTGGTTGAGATAATTCATAGACTGACACGATTTATAAATAAGAGCCCTTTACAAATGATAACATTTAATTACCTATTTCACTGGTGCGGAAACAGGCATCTCTGGGTTTAGTGACTGCTCTCCAGGCAGACATTAGTGGCAAGCCTGGGAGAGACCTCTGAGCCCTGCTTTCTAGTTCAGTATTTTTCTATTGCAAATACTTCTGACTAAGGTGTGGTTCCTAGTTCCTAGTTCCTAGTTCCATCCTTAAATCTGAAAGCATTTCACTGGTATGGGTAATAATTGGTACTTAAGCCAGTGACCGTCCATCAGATGCCTCCTGCATGCTGAGGATGGGTTTGTGCTTTTGTTGGCACACGAAAGAAGTACCTGACATTATTTCTGCCCTTAACGATTGTGAGAACTTAACTGAATTTGTTAAAAATTAACCCAAACTGGGGCACCTGGGTGGCTTAATTGGTTAAGTGTCCTACTCTTGATTTTGGCTTAGGTCATGATCTCAGGGTCATAAGGTCGAGCCCCTTGCCGTGCTCTGTGCTGGGCGTGGAGCCTGCTCGAGAGTCTCTCTCCCTCTTATTTGCTCCCCTGCCCTGCCTCAGCTCTCTCTCCCTAAAAAAAAAAAGAAAAAAGAAAAAATTTAACCCTCGATTTTTTTCTTCCCCTGTTTTTCTTTAGATATTGTGCCTCAACCCCACTTAAAAAAATTCTGGATTATCTTTTCTCTTACTACTATGAGACAAGCATCTGTTGATCTCTAATCATGTGTCAGGCACAAGTATTAAGGATGCAGAGTAAATCCCAGCGTGTGGGGGCGTGCTGCGTGTGCGCGGGGGATCCCGCTGACAAACTGTGCAACGTGCTTTTTGCAGGGATCCTCAGCCAGGCCAGTTTGCCTCCCTGCACGATTTTAGGCAATGTCCAAGCACACTTGTCCTTGTCACAAACGGATGAGGTGAGGGGCAGTGCCTCACGCCGCCCTGCACAGGACTGCCCCACGACAAAGGACTGCCTGGCCCCACACGTCAGTACTGTCAAGGCTGAGAGACCGAGGTGTACAGTGATAACTGCTGTATTCAAAGCAGCTCCCACACTCCTGGTGTGTTCTGTGCCTGGCCCCGTCTCGTGATGGAGGTGTGGATAAGTTACTCTTACCCCTGCTTTGGTTCAGGGGTCTGGGAAGACTGAGTTGAATCTAGAGGACAAGAAGAAGAAGGGACAGGCATACCAGGCAGAGGGCGTGGTGGGGGCAACCATCTGGAGGTGGCAGGCACATCTGGGGCCCTGTAGGTGGTTCACCAAGCCTAGAAGTTGAGAGAGAAAGCTGAAGGCAAGAGAGAAAGTCACTCAGAAGAGGGTGTGGAAATAGCAAAGTAGAAGCCGGAAGGAAACCAAAAAGAGGTTTTAAGTGGATCATTCCCTGTTCAGATTTATCTTTTGGAGGATAACTTCAGTGTTTCAAGGAGAGCTCCTTGGAAGGGGGAATTAGGAAGGCTGGTGCACTTATTTGGGTAAGCAACGAGCCACACAGTTACAACAGGGCTGGGAAGATGTTTGACTTTCAGAGATAGGAAGGAGGTGGAATGTATTGGTTGGGCAGCAGGGAAGAGAGGGTGAAGGGTCGGTCACTGATTCCTGACTTGGGCAAGCGTAGGTGGAACCCATGTGCCCCCTCCCCACATGGAGATACACAGGTCTTGTTAACAGCAACTGCATCGAGCCTCAGGCCCAGCATCTTTGGGGGGATACCTGCCATTCCCATCTTGCCCTGGAGTAGCCCCTGTGATGCCAAGGTCCCCCCTGCCCCGTTAGCGCCTACCCCCATGCGGACAGGCCGGAACAGGGCCACCGCAGTGAAAGCTGCTGATGGGAAGGAGGGGAGATGGAGCTACTCAGGAGCTGCTGTTCCCATCCTGCTTGGGCGGCCCAGCGGAGCCCCGCGCACTGGCCGCAGACCGATCGCCTGGGCTGGCCCGTTTGGCCGCTTTGGGTCTTGTTCTCTAACAGGCTCTCCCATCCACTGTCCTTTGTAGCTCATTAGGGAGGGCGTTGACTTCACGGCCCAGCTCAGATGTCACCTCCTCTGAGAGCTTTGCTCTGACGTCTGGAATGAAAGAGCCGGCCCGTTGTTTAATTGCGGAGTTGTAGCTCCGGGCTGCGTGCACCCTCTTAGTGCCCGCGCGGGGTTACTGGTTCTGCCCCCGCGGCTCTTTGGGCTCTTCTGCCGGCATGTCGGGTCACCAGGGGAGGGGGCGCTCGCTCCCAGTCGCTACTACCTGTAGTATCTGGCTCCTGGTTTTCGGAAGAATGGATACAGCAACGAGAGAGGTACAGAATGCTGAAGAGGAATAGCACTAAAAAAACCCAAACCCTGTTATTTCTGGTGGGAGAAAGGATGATGAGTTCAGGTCTGGATGTGGGGAGTCTCAGCAGGATTCAGGTACAGATGGCCAGGAGGCCACTGAACACCCAAGTGACACTCAGGACGGTCCGTCGTTGCGATAAAGCTGGTTGACGGGTCCCGAGCCCTCGCTCAGTGCTGGGCTTGGTTCTCAGCCGCTTCCTTCTCTTGGTGAAGGGAACTGTACATTCGTGGCAGCAGACGAGAAAGACGGTGGCGTGGGACTGTCCAGAGAGCGTGCCTGAGAAAAACCGGGGGGGACAGAACCCGGAGGATGCCGGGATATGAGAGCTGAGCCCAGAGAGGGGCACCTCTCGGAAGGGGCAGCCAGAGGGGCAGGGGGAAGCTCAGGGCTCTGGAGGGACCTGGGGAGGAGTCCAGGGGAGGGGGCACAGGGCGAGAGCTTACCAGGAGTCTCAGAGGGATCTGAGAAGTGTCCCTGGACCTCAGCGTCAAGAGGCCTGGGAAGACCTGGGAAGAGCTGTTTGAGGAAACCCTGGAGAAAGGAAGTTGGTGGAGGGCTGGAGGATTTCAGGTTGGCCCTGAGTAAGAGCGGGCAGGAGAAGACGCAGCAAGGGGAGGACAGGGTTGTGAGTCCCGCCTTGGGGGTGGGATTGATGGCAGCCAGAGCCCCGGTGGAGGAATGTTCTCCGACATCTCTCTCAGCCAGTTTTGTTGTATTTCCTGTGAACCTTTAAAGGTCACCATGCGGTTCTTTCCCCGGCAGGACAGGAGGCAGTCCTGCGTTACCGGTACCGGCAGTGTTATTAGAACGTGCTGCTCAAATGTAAAGTATACCCGTCTCCTGATGCATGGAGGCTAAAAGGCTTCACCGTGTTTGATGGTTCCCGAGTCTATGTCTAGCTTTAACATGCCTCAGGATAATGGAATCAGGGTATGTAGAGAATGAGGTATTTTTCTCTTTGTTGCTTTTGAGAGAAAATACATTTGATAGAATTTAAAAAATGGCTGTAGCTTTTGGACCCGAAGTAGTTCATCGCTTGATAATCTGCCGGTACCGGCAGCCGCATTGCTTCCTGCTCTGGCCGCCGCGGGGAATGTCAAGGCGCCCGCTCTGGCCTCAGCTGCCCTCACTAGGGAGAGTTCCTTTACTCCTTTGTGGGATCAGCTGTTAGTTTCCTGCTTTTCCAGGTTGCTGTGGCGCCCCCAGACATTTCATTCTTGCCAGAACAAAATGGCCTGCAGTCTGCGAAGGAGTCTGAGAGACCATTTAGGAGGAGAGACATGGATGTATATGTTCTCCAAAGATGGTAACATTTGGTACTCAGATTTTCGATAATAGCATTGAGTACTTGAGTGATAAAGAGGCATTTAGCTCCTTCAAGACTGAACTTCTTGGTGTTTCTCAGTTTTTTGCTGTTAGGACTTATTTATACTCTTAAAATTCACTGAAGACCCCAAATTGCTTTTGTTTATTACATAAGTCATATTGATGGGTAATTATTATATTAGATGAAATTTTTTAAAAGATTACAATAATTTAAAAATACCAATAAGAAATCCATTAGTTTATACAAATAGCATATTTTTATGAAAAATAACTCTATTTTAAAAAATTTAGTGAGAAAAACAATGGCATTCCTATGCATTTTTGTTAATCTTGTTAATACCTGGCTTAATTCAAGAGAACTAGAGCCTTAAATCTGCTTCTGCATTCAGCCTGTTATTTTGGAGTATTTCACTCTAAGTCATGAAAGAATGAAAGTGAAAAAGGCAAATCATGTCTTACTATATCTGAGAAAATAATTTTGAACTCATGGACCCTGAGAGTGTTTCAGGGACGTCCTGGGGATGTTCCTGGGCCATACTTTGAGAACCACTCGGCTAAACCATACCTTCTTGAAAGCAGAGACCGTTCCCTTGGTTTCTTCTTCTGCTCCTGGGGGCCTGGTAAATATTCGTTATATTGACTCCTCAAATGTGTTCACTGATTCAAGTTTCTTCTGTAAAAATCCAGAGGGGGGCCCATCTGGTGGATCGGGACTAAACTCCCTTTTCAGGATGCCTTTCTCCTTAGTCACCCCATAGAGTCCATCTCAGGCCTCTGACTCAACAGCCAGAGAGGTGCCACTGGACTTTTTTCCCTGCGTCTGATGACATTGCAGACTGGTCACAAATCAAGATAAGTAGTCGAGGGAAAAATATTCCCTTTATAGTACAGTGAGTTCTAGGAAGTCTCAGAGGTTGGTGGAGGAAAGAAGCGAGAATTGTTTCTTAGAAACAGAGTGGGAAGGCCTCTGTGGAAGTGAGAGGGGCTTGCTGGCACATGGGGTCCACTCTGCTCTCCAGGAAGCATATGTGCTCTTGCAGTTCGCACTTTCTGCACCAAGGCGGTGGCAGGTGGCCCGAAGAGCGGGTGGGAAGCCATCCTCAGCTCTTCCAAGTAACAGCATTCTTGTTTGCCGAACGTTACGTTCATGTTTCTCCCAACTTGTGGTAGAAATATGCCAACTTGGGCTGAAAATATGCATACTGTTACTATTAAGTTTTCAGACTTTTTTTAAAAATTTTTTTTATTTTTATTTTTTTAAAGATTTTATTTATTTATTTGTCAGAGAGAGAGAGAGAGAGAGAGCAAACGAGCACAGGCAGACAGAGAGGCAGGCAGAGGGAGAAGCAGACTCCCTGCCGAGCAAGGAGCCTGATGTGGGACTCGATCCCAGGACTCTGGGATCATGACCCGAGCCGAAGGCAGCTGCTTAACCAACTGAGCCACCCAGGCGTCCCAAGTTTTCAGACTTTTGATAAAATGTAGGTAAACAATATCAAAAGGTAGCTTAAAACTTATGCAGTAAATTTTGTCGAAGACAAAGATGTGTACAACTTAGGCTATTTACATTGGAGCAGATTTAATTATCTGCCTGGCGAGGACAGTCTTCAGGAATCTAGTGGCACGAAAGCCATGGTTTTTGCATTGGACTTGCAAGGAAATGGAAGCAAAAACTGCTTGAAAACAGCATGATTTGGGTCTGCTCTATCTGAACGAGTAGTGGCATTTTCTAACTGCTTGTCTCTTGGGCATGTAAGTCACTGTGGTGCGTTCTGACTAATAGTCTTTGAACTTCTTTCCCTGTCCTTGTCTTCCGGCCGCACGTTGCTGCCTTTAGCGCTTCAGCATGGAAGGGATCTCCACTGTCATTCAGAATGGCCTCCGCCACACCTTTGGAAATTCAGGTGGAGAGAAACAGGTGCTGGCTTAGCTTTATTTTCCTCATTCTCTGCGTTATTGTTTCCTGTGTAACTGAAGGTCCTGAAAGCTGGCAGTTTTACTAATGTACTAAGACTGTTGCTTAAAAGAGAGAAGTGAAAGTTCACCATTTTTAGTCTTGATAAAGCATACAGTTACCTTTAACGTGTTTCAGAGCCCCATTTTCCACTACCTTTAAACAAATTGCACTGACATCATGAGTTGCATGTGTAGAATGTATAACTCCACTAGAATATGCCACGCTAATTCCAAAACTTTCAGAAACAAGATGTCATTTTGCCGGAGGGAGGAAAGCTGATGTTGGTGTCTTTTTGATAAGAGTCCAAGGTCAAACAAGTCAGTAAGAGTATGTATGTATCTCCTCTCCTTTTAAATGAAATTCAGGTGTTTTTAAGGTGTATCATGTAGTCAGCCAACTCACCGTCTGCCAAGTGAGGCATGAGACCTGATTTACACAAAATTATACAGGGATAGAAGTACACAGTCAAATGTGTAGCAATTTGCTTTATGTTAACATTTTTGTATACTGACTTAAGGAGGATCGTGAACACAGAAAACCCAACCACATTAGTGAGTGTGCTTGAAATTATTTTCCACAATTTGAAATTTTCACTTCAAAAAGAAAACTTTTCAGTGTAGCTCTTAAGTGTGAGAAAATGTGCAGAATGTAGCTTTTGACAGTTTATCGAAAGAAAACATTTGAGTGTAGGGTTTTTACTAAAAGATAGTTTCTGTATTACCCAAGAAGGGCAATAATATTAAATAATCCTTCACACTGACATTTCCAGTTCCATTAATGGATGGTCTAAAATTTATGTATTATTTTTTTATTCTGGCACCTCTACCTCTCTCAAATGCACAGGATGGCATAGTAGCTTCCAGACTGACCCACACATGCCAGTGGGACAGGAAGCCCGAGAGCATAGCCCGGTGGTGCACCGGTGGGCGTGCGGCTTCCTGATGCTCTCAGAGGCCAGCTTGCCTGACACACACTCTATTTGTGAATCCCCCACGGGGCTTGTTTCCAGCTTCCTGTGTATTCTTCACAGAGAAACATTCAGTGCTACAATTGGGTATCACTTTGGAGAAGTCTACACCAAAAAGATGGTGCGGGAATTTTTTCTTAAACATGGAATAATTCACTTTTTCTACTTTTCCTCAAAAAGTATTTTACCTAGTTTTGATTACGAGGTCACCCACGGATGAAATCACTCATGGAGGGTTAGGAATAGAGCGGAGATTTATTTATTTATTTATTTATTTTAAAGATTTTATTTATTTATCTGACAGACAGAGATCACAAGTAGGCAGAGACCCACAGAGAGAGAGGGGGGGAAGCAGGCTCCCCGCTGAGCAGAGAGCCCGATGCGGGGCTCGATCCCAGGACCCTGGGATCATGACCTGAGCCGAAGGCAGAGGCTTAACCCACTGAGCCACCCAGGGGCCCCTAGAGCGGAGATTTAGAGCAAGGACTGAGTAATGGGTGGGTCTCAAAAGATTCTGAGTAAGAAAACAGTAGATCTCCAGATGAGCACATGCAAACCACACTGAACTATATAGTTTTTGGTGGAGTCGTCAGAACAGGAACATCTGGACAATAATTTTTAGATTCTGCTTTCATGGGACATATTTATAGGCCATAACTCTGATACTTGTGAGCCTTTATAGCAGCAAACGAGGCCATTTGTCTCGGTATCAGATGTGAATTTTTATTATTCACTAGGCCGTCCTCTCCTTTCACTTTTCTCTTTTCCTTTAATGCCTTTAAATATCCTAAATAATTTAAAATAATAGTAATAATAATAATACACCTCTAAAATTGGTATGTGTGTCTATGGTAGCACATGACCATTTTATTCAACCAGAAAAAAATGGTATGAAACAGAATTTTTTGGGCATTGGGGATGATTTGGTTTATGTAGAACTGTTACAACTACATTTTTAGTTTTAAATTACTATTTTCAAAGTATGTTGAAAATATACAAGGAGAATGTTAGATAAGACTTTAGTAATGAACAAATTGAACACATCACCCTCAGACCTAATTTTGTGAAATTTTCAATAACTGAAAGATGAAAAAAAAATGGTTATTTATGTTAACATTGGCTTGATTAAAGCAGACAGAGGTGGGCCAAAAAAAAAAAAAAAAAAAGAACTCCAGCTGAGATAGTAAGATACTTCATGTTTCATGTTATAAAATAGACCGTTAGTAACTGTATCAAATTTTTGCAGGTAAGGTCATTCAGATTTTAAGTAACTTTTTTTTTTTTTTTTGACTTGGCAGTACTTGACAACGGTCATTCCTTATGAGAAAAAAAATGGACCACCATCTGTTGAAGATCTTCAGATATTAACAAAAAGTGAGCAAAGACAAAATTAAAACTCTTAACTATATTTTTATAACTTTTGCTGATTTTACTGCTTTTGGTTGGTTGATTGTTGTTGTTATTGTTTTGTTTTGTCAATTTAGGGTAGTAAATGATGGATGATGTCATTATTTACTGAGAATGAAACCATGGATGGCTTATAACATCAAACATGACACTAAGTCCAGAGTTGATTTGTATTTTTTGTGCTTTGTCTTACCTTTTGAAATATTTACAAGCTGAACTTTTGAGAGAAAAAAATGTAACTTGGTTCTCCATCATCTCTTGGATGTTTAAGAACACATAATTTATCAATAAATAAGGTCTGTCATGGATCTTTTATAAATATGACTGTCAGTAACTCAATAGGAAAAATTTAGAATGTGGTCTATAACACTCTTCTTTCTTAGGAATGTAGGACCCCAAATCCAAGGTAATAGTCACAGGTAGAATTTGAATTGATAGTAATATTTTAAGAAGAGTCATTCAGCAAATATTGAAAAGGCCAATTCTGTGCCAGGCTGTATTCTGGACATTGAGATGCTTTAGTGACCAAAGCAGACAAAAATACTCCACCTTCAAGAGGCTTGTATTTTAAAATAATTTTAGACTTAAATATATATTACCCATTGAATGTCTCTTATGATAACCATAAACGAGCCATGAATTCTAGTTCAGTTGGTCCCTGTTATTTACAGTGATATCCTTGGGTGTTACTTACTTTCTCATAGTCACAATGAAAAGCAAGGATAAAAATATTTTCTGTTTCTGTCATAGTAAATAAATGAACATATGTGTGATTTGGGTTAAGTCTGTTACTCAGCTTTGTTTTCCTTGAAGGGACTGGATTTGCTGACCTGTTAGGTTCTTTCCAACTGTAAATATTTGTAATAACTGCTGATTTAAAGAGGGAGCCAAGTGAGAGGGAATCACAGGAATGGATATTGGTGATGAGACCTATTTTGGGATTTAGGAATATGGAGGCATGAATGGGGCGAGCTCAAGGGAGCTGCCTGCCTGCTACCTGAAGCTGTTATTCCTTCCTTTGGTGAAAATACTTGCAAAGCCTTTTATAATAAATCAAGTGATGCTAGCCAGTCTAAAATAGAGAATGAAGAGATTAACTGGGTGGCCAGCCCTCTGATTTTCCAGAGGAACTCGTGAGCCGTAGTGAGTGTCTAAGATCACAAGGGGAATGGTTAATTACAGGGCTGGGTCTCTTAATTCCCAGTCCACTGTACTTTTTAATAATGATAGCTTATGGCATGTGATTTTATGTAGAACTGAAAATAAATCTAAAACATGATGGGAAGCAGAAATACTGAACAGAGTAGCCCTCTCAGAAGGGGACATAAATATTGCCTTGGAAGCCAGAATTATTGAAAGACCTCGGCTTCTCAGATCAAGGACAGACATACTTGGCCAAACCAAAGTCATCATAATTCCCACACCAAAATGTCCTCAGGCTGATTCTCAGGTGATGTATTCGTAGATGGACACCATTTGGAATCTCTGGGTGAATGAACACGTATGGGGGCATGAACAAAGGACAAAGTTAGTATGACTTTCACTTTGAAAATAAGAAGTGGTTATCTCCGGAAAACTTGGGGGAGAACTGGAACCTCTGCTTTCACCACCTTGTAGATGTTAGCCATGGGAGAGGCCCTGGGGAGATGGGGCGGCATTTCTGGCTATGTAGCCTTCCTTGTAAAAGCTGTTGGAGGAACACAGCAATAGTAAGAAGAGTCAGGATAATGTTAGTTGTGTTCCTCAGTA
>ML104625.1:12771-22787 GCA_003697995.1 Taxidea taxus jeffersonii | reverse complement strand
GTTTTAGCTTATGCAAGGACAATGATAATAACACTGAATGACAGAGGGAGAAGAGATACTTCCTTTCAGTTCTCAGGCATTCCTTCTAATGGCCTGGAGGAAGATCCCTCACTCTCAGGCTGGAATGTTTCTGAAGCTGGTCTAACCGTTGCCAATTTCTTGTTTTAACCGTGTAAGAGAAGACTCAAGAATCAGAGCCTTCACTATCTAGCTAGACAATATTATCTAGCTAGAATATAATGGTATTGCTTGATTGATTCTATTGATTTTTTTTATGATAGTGTTCTATGTATGGCAATGATACTGGTTTTCCACCCATGGTGACATTGAATTTGCCTTAAGTGAAATTTAAGTAAAAATATGAGTTGACTTAAAAAAGAACCTTTTGTCAGTGATAGTATAGGAGGTATGTAGACAAGGCAAATATTGTACAGATGGTACCAGGAGGTAGAGGGCCTTGACAGTGAACACCTAACTTGACCTTTGACTCTGTGGCAAGTTCTCACCTTTGTGTACTGGTTCTATGGTGGGATTGACCACTAATGAGTTACTTTAGTCAGGCCTCACAGAAAAACAAATGTGCCCTAATTTTCTTTCAACTAGTCAAGTTTTTACTTCATTACATATATTAAATAACTCCTATTGCTCCTTGGAGACAAACAGGGGAGAGGGGAAAATTCCTTTTGTGCCAAATAATATAGTTTTATGTTAAATCCCATCGTAGCCCCTAGGCAAATTCCCATAGTTGCCAATGCCATTTCAAAGAAAGTTCTCTATTTCCATATCCCTGTAGCTCCAAGTTAATAGTACTTGGTTTACCTAATTACAACAAATTCTTTCCAATAATAATCCTCACAACTAGTGCTTTCTCTGGCCTTGAGCCAGTCACTCAATAAAGCAAAGCCCCAACTGTTACTTCCTTCAGGCAGGAAATCCTTTCTCTATTACCTCGGATATTTCTTATAATTTTATTTGTACGCTTCTCAACCAGTGCAATCATACTCCTTGAATTGTATCAGCTCCTTGAAGGCAGGGCTCTCTGTTTTGTTCACTGCTGTTCCAATTTTTGGAAGGGTGCCTGGTCTCCAATAAACATTTGTTGATTAACGGAGAGACGAATTAACAGCACTGCTGGGAACAGGTCTCGATTTGGGAGAATTGTTTGTTTATGTAAAGCCAGTGGGAACATCTGCTCTGCGTAGGTGCACATCACAGAAGCAGCTTTCATCTTCAAGAGGGAGATAAAGAACATACTTGCGATGTAGGTTATGCTTGGCATGGGAAATCATGAATTCCAAAGAGTGCTCGAGGTTATCTACTCTGTATTGAACAGCGGGACCATCCCCGGTGGAAAAATGCCTAATAATTGTCCAAGGCCATCAGAAGCATAGGCTGGTTGGCCAGTCACTGCACATTGCCAACAGGTAAGTGTTCTTCCTGTGAAATCATACAGAATTATCAAAACCTCCTACGGTGATTATGATTTTTTGGGGGGGGTATTGTTTTAGCTAAACATTCAGTGGATTCAATGCACACGTTGGATTTCATATTGCCAACCCAAACAGTTCGATTTAGTTCTGTGGAAAATACACAAGCGACAGGAAAATGCAGGGTCACAGATAAGAATTGTTAGTTTAGAAGAGCCTGGTCCCTTGAATCTCCCCTATGGCCACAGCATTTTGTTTTCACAGAAGATATTTCTGTGCCAGAGAGCACTGGCCATACAACATGGCGTCCTTGCCCTCAAGAGGTGTGATCGCAGCTGAGCTGGAAGACAGACAGGTGAGCCAGTAACTCTAATCCATATGTGTCACAGATCCTATCAGGAGAGCAAATGCTTGGTGCTGGGGGAGCACGTGGAAGGGCTTGCACCCAGTCTCTGTGTGGCATACTGGATGCTGGGGGAAAGAGCCCCTGGAATGAGGTTAATAACCTAACCATCTCGTAGGACTTAGCCAGGGAAGATGAGCCAAATGTTCCTGGAAGAGCATGCTTCCCTTAAACTGTTCTCACCATGCTTCTGTTCTCAGGCCTGCCTTCTGCTTTGCTCTGTGATGTGGTTCTCTCTGCGCAGTTTTCATGTGTCATTATAGGAGAAGGCAAGATCATTGCTGCGGATCGCACGTTTGGGTCCCTCCCAAATCCCCATGTTGAAGTCCTAATCTTCAATGCAGTGATCTTTGGAGGCGGGGCCTTTGGGAGGTCAGGAGATCATGAGGGTGGAGCCCTCTGGAATGGGATTAGTGCCTTTGTAAGAAGACAGGAGAGGGATGCTCTCTCTTACCATGCGTAGAGAGAGCAAGAAGGCAGCCATCTGCATATGGAAAGCAAGTCCTCAGGAGACACTGAATCTGCAGTCACCTTGAACTTGAATGTCCCAACTTCCAGAACTGTGAGAAATAAACATTTAGAGCCTAAGCCACCCACTCTATGGGATTTGTTATAGCATTCCCAACTGACTCAGACAGCCGTGATGTAATCCAGCATGTAACCATCTGAAAATGTCATCCGACCCCTGCTTCCAGGGTCTCCTCTTTGAGCCCAATAAAACCCTTTTATACCCGAGAGCAAAGTTTTGACCAGGGACCCCAGTGTAGCCCCTGGGACAGGGGTCTGGGTGATAAGTAGAAAACATGCACATGCTCCCACCTCTGGAAAGCCTCAAAGCTAATGCTGCTGTCGATGGCGTACACAGTACACAGCCACGTTCGGTTGGTAAAGCACACATATTTCTTTTTTTTTTTTTTTTTTTTAAATATTTTATTTTATTTATTTGTCAGAGAGAGAGAGCGAGAGCAAGCACAGGCAGACAGAGAGGCAGGCAGAGGCAGAGGGAGAAGCAGGCTCCCTGCCGAGCAAGGAGCCCGATGTGGGACTCAATCCCAGGACGCTGGGATCATGACCTGAGCCGAAGGCAGCTGCTTAACCAACTGAGCCACCCAGGCGTCCCAGCACACATATTTCTTTTGAACCTGGTTCTTGTCCTCAGATGACAAGAGAGAGAAGTCCTTTTGTATCATAGGCTGTCTCGGAACAAAACATTTACCAAAGCCTCTGGCTGGCTGGACGAGGGGAGAAGCAGGCGACAATGACCCAAATGCCTTCGAGGTTTTCCTGAGACTCTCAGGAGATGCTGCCCATTCTTCTTTAGGAGAAAATAGAACAACTAATTTTAATTTTTTAAAAGTGTGTTGATTTTTGAATAATTCATAGGAATTTAAATGCTGTGTGGAGTTTTTATTTTCCTTAGATTTTTAAAAAATACTGTTTTATTTTCAATATTTTAAGATTCATAAGAAGTTAGAAAAAATAGTACAACGGGTACCTGTCTACCTTCCATCCAGCTTTTCCAATGAGAACATGTACACAATCATAGTGCATTGTCAAAACCAATGTTCCCTAGATTTTAAAGTTAACTTTCTAAAATAGAAAACTCCTATTTATTATACATTTGTTCATTTTATAATTTATGAATTCTGCAAATATTTAATGAGAACTCCCGCTGTTCTAAACACTGTGCCAGACCTAGTGATTGAAAGCTGGCTAAAGCATGGTTCCTGCCCTCAAGGAACTCATAACCCTGTGTGGGGAACGGACCAGGATGGTGTGATCACTCCCAGGACCTAGAAGCACAGTGCTGCCAGGGACCAGACGAGAGGCAGCTCCATAAGACTGTTTGCCCAGGAAGACTCCTCAAAGATCAGCCTGATTGGGCTTGCAGGGGTAGGTGATCTTTAATCACCCAAAGGGATCAGCGCATTCTTGGAGCAGAAGAACTGCATGTGCTATGTCCAGGAACATAAAACAGCAGGATTTGTTCAGAGAACAGAACTAAATCAATCTGGACAGGTCAAAGAGCAAATAGCACATATGTGCTATGGGTAGATAGTGGTGGGAAAAGGAGGGGGGGTAGCAGGTAAGTTATGATAGGCAGTCATGGTCAAGATCAGGAAAGGTCCTGCTTATTAAATTAGTGCCTTTGAAAGTTAACCTGAAATTCAGGGTAAGCCATCAATGGGCTTTGAGCAGAGAAGTGATATTATTAAATATGCATTTCGGAATGATTGCTCTAACAACGTTGTGGAGGATGCATTGAGAAAAAAAAAAAAAAGAAACCTAAAGGCAGGGAGGTAGGAGTTAGGAGTCCCTTTTAACACTGAAGCTGAGAAAGAAGGGAGAAGGGGAAGAAGGCCAGAGGTGGTGGGAAAGAGCAGAGGTGAAAGCTATAGTACTCAGTGACTGGTTGGATGTTGGGGCTGAGGGCTGAGTGGGAGCAAGTCCAGGCTAAATTGTAGGTCCCTGGGTCCGACCACGGGCTGTATTTTGGAGACAGAACATAGAGGAAGCAGGGGAGATTGGGAAGGAAATTTGGTTTTAGACATATTAGCGGTGGTGGAGATATCTGGTTGGAGATTATATATATATAAGCATGATATTAGCCATAAAATAGTACTCATTTATTAGCAGTTACACCTTCAGGACCTGATTAGAGTACAAACTGGTTGAAGGTGAAACAATCCAGCTAAAGCAAATTCCTATCTTCTAATTCATTCTGTTCCCCCAACAACAGTATCTTTTTACCCAATCACCAGCTTGGTGGAGGTCATCCTTGTGTCCCCAGAGTCGTGCGCACAGTAGGTGCTCGATATTTCCTAAATGCATACATGATTGCTCTGTTGGTTTCCTATGGTATGTAAGTACTTCCTACCTTCATGCCTAGGCAAGTTTCCAGCTCTAGGACCCCAGTCCCTGTGTATTTCCTCTTCTTCCCTGTTCTTGGAGCTTTGACAGAAGCCACTAGAGGGTGACATGACAACACCCGCTTAAGTGGCTCAACAGAGAAAGCCTTCCTTGTTCAGCAAAAGTCAGAATGGCAGGGGGCATGCAGGCACACAGCAGGTCCACCAAGGGAAGAGGGAGGTACTGTCGCCTAGAGGCAAAGCATACCATTGCCAGCCTATGGATGCCACCATTGCCAGCCTATGGATGCCGCCATTACCGCACCAGGGGCACGTGTTCTCACCTGCAGAACAGCAACACAAGGTTGATCTTTGTGCACTGTTTCTGGCTTTTTGAAATTTATACGCTTATCATATACTATCTCTACTCCCATGAAGACACAGCATGGCCAAGAATAATTTTTCAAAGGTACACTCTTAAGAGTTAGCCGAAAAGTTTTTCCACTAAATTTCGGTAAGGGTTTTGGCACACGAAATGCCTTAGGCTGTTGTTGTTAAATAATCAGCAAACAGGAAAACAGTTTGGCAGTATGTCTGAACCATTACGTCATTCTTTTTATTTCTCAAATATTCCTTGGGTGCCTGGTGATACAGCGACAACATAAAAGAACTGGTTTTCCTGGAGCTCAAGTTCTTTTTTTAAAAATTACTTACTTACGGACCTAATTAAAGGGAGGGGAGGGGGCGAGGGAGAAGGAGAGAGAGAATTGTAAGCAGGCTCCACACCCAGCCTGACTCCGGGCTCCATCTCAGGACCCTGACATCACGACCTGAGCTGAAATCAAGTGTCGGACTCTCAGCCGACTGAGCCACCCAGGCGCCCCACCTGGAGCTCAAGTTCCAATGGGCTGAGGAGCTGGACAGACAACCATGCCTCGTGTGAGGGTGCTAAGCCCTGCGGGGGGGTAGAGTGCAGCCCCCCTGCTCTTTGTAATCACCGTCCCTGGGGCTCGTCCCTGGGGTCGCAGCATGCGTGACAGCTTCCAAAGCGCTTTGCCCCTCGTCATTTCACTCCCGACCTCATAGGGAGGACGTTTCAGTAGATAGGAAGATGGAAATTCAGAGAGGTGGAACTCCAGGTGCAACATGGGGCAGGTGATCTGGGAGTGAAGCTGTTTTGGTTTCAGAAACACCAGCGCCCCCAGGAAGAGCTGATCAAGGGATAGAGAAGTCTTTCTCCCTGGTCTGTGGACGAGCTCATTTGCCCTGGAGGTAAAACCCAGGCCACAATCAGGCAGTTGTTGCATTTTCCCAAGGATCTCTAATTGCTAAGAGGGGCTTCGGTCCCAATACCAGGAGTTGCAGAAATAAACGTCAAGGTAAGGGGAGGATCCTCTGTGTTGGAAAGATAGGGAAACTCACACTCGGCCTCTTCCTAAGAGGCTGGAGGGACATCTTCCAAGTAAATTCTCTGAGGGTGGGGGGGAGGGGTGGGTGAAGCCCAGAGAGGACCCAGAGGTGGACCTCTCACTCCGTGCCCTCAAACCCCGTCACCGCTTCTCTCACCACGGGGAGCCCCCTTCACAGAGCTGCCTTTTGGATCCTGAAACTTCTAGATTTGGAAGAGACCGGGTTCCTTCGACAGCAACTTTGCCGGCAGCTCATTATTGAGTACCAGAAAGGGTAGGGAATCGATGAATATTCATGATGTAGTTAGAGAAATGGATGATTTTAATAACATAAAACTTATTTTACATTAGAATGCTTCCCTCTGCTTCCATCTGCAGATCTCTGTCAATACGAAGATGTTTCACTGGGAGCACATTCTTTTTGTTCATAGAAAGTTAGGCCTTTATTTTTGGAAAACAGAGCTGGTGACTGCGGGAAGCTTCTTGCTACTGTCTAATCATATGTGCCCGACCATACATGGAGGTGGGAAAATGCAACTTTTTTATGACGCTGGCCCTGGAGCCCTGCGGTCCCAGCTTCTCCAACTGGTTTAAAGGTTGAGCAAATCGTTATTGAACTTGCGGCTGACAACATCTGACCCCAAGGTCTGTCTGAAGTCTGGAACCAGATGTGCTCTACCACCGATCCACTCCATTTCCTTAAAAATTGAATGGATACATTTCAAGTTGATTAGATAACAATCTTTGAGTCCATCTAGCTGCCGGGCTTGTTTGTAAAGTCGACTCTGTTTGGAAACGTAATCTTGGAAATGCTGAGGAGGACCGTTCCCAGGATGAGAAAACCTACAGGCCACCTTTACTTTCCTTTGGCTCATGTGATATCAGAAGGCGAGTGGCTCCCCGGAGAGCCTTTGCATTTACAAAACATTATGCTTACTGTTGCTTCTGTTTTGTGCTGATTGAGTTAGTCAAACATAAACACAGAGAGGAAATTAAACTGGCAATAGGATCTCAGCAAGGAGAAGCAAAGGCCGTAATATTTGAGGATTGCTGTTGTCTCTTTCATACAGAGCCGTGTCAAGGAACACAAAAACAAATCTCCTTTGACACACGTCTCTGCTCATTTGGATTATAATCATGGCCGTGTTTCCATCTTTCCAGACATCTCTCAGGGAGGGGACAAAGTAGAAAGCAGCACAAGCCATGTTGGAGAAGACGATTTTCTCAGGGCACCGAGGCCCCTGATTGAATGAACGGGCAATGGCGCTGCTGATTTTCAGAAACTGGCCCTTCCCTTCCGCTGGCATGTTTCAGAGTGGTTGTTATTTGGGAAAGACCTATTCATTCAATGAAAGGGTGAGGTCACTGGGGGGGTCCCCACCCTTCCTACACTTACAATGCTGAGACCTTTCCTACCAGTGTCAGATGCCAGAGCCTGGCAAGGGGTGGAGTCCGCCAACCAAAATGAACCAGGAGACTTGTCTCCTGGAGAAAGCTGAACTCACGCTCCAGAATTCAGTAGAGAGCGGAAGAACGGTCGTGTGGGGGAGACTGGCTTGGATAAGGAAAATTGCAGATGCACAGAATTTCTGAATAAATGAGAAAGTTGTGGGTCACCTAAATCAACCTGAGTCTCAATTAAAAAAAAAAAAAAAAAGCTTAAATGTGACATAACCTACTTTTTCTTCTATACCCAACAGTGAAGGAAAGAAGATTGTTTTGAAAAAGTTAAACACTAAGTAGAATAATCCTGAACTTTCTGTGATATATTGATTTACTGTTTGAGTTCAAATTGCATAAATGCTTTTCCCAAATTTGAATCCCCAAATCCTGCTTTTTATCTCCTCAAAAAGAGAAAAAAAATAAATTTAAGGTTAGTGTTCTGGGCACCCCCCACTTCTACTTAGTGTTCCTGTTCCCTGATTGTCTCTCATGTATAGAACAGTGCCCGAGACATAGTAAGTGATCAACGCTTGTTTTTAAATGAATTAATTACTTAATAAGTTGATGCCTTCTTTGTGCCAGGCATTCAAGGGCCATTAAAATTAATCCACTAGGGTTCTTATTCCCAGTGAAGCCACAGGTTGAAAGAAGAAGTAATATACCAAAATGAATTAGAAGCAAAGTAGAAAGTAACTTAGAGCACTTCTACTTTACAGAGATCACCTCCCTTCCCTTGAACGACAAACCAAATAAGTAGATACCGTTATTATCCCTGTTCTACAGATAGGAGTAAACGCAAACCAGAATATCATTATAAAGGGGACACATTTGAAGTAAACTTAACAAGATAAGCAAGAGCTAGGTGTTTAGGGATGAAAGCAGAGCCCACAGTGGTGAATGGTTTGCAATTCTACCTGTTTGCCAGCTAACGGGTGAGCCTCCTGCAGCTGCATGAACGCACTTGGAGACATGAAACTCCAGGGTCAGAAACAAAGAACAGCTTGTTATTCCCAGCAATAGCTTGCTTCCATATCTAGGTATGGGAGCTACTGACTAGTTCTGCCACTTAGTCTGCTTCCCAAGTGCCACCTGCAGGTGGCTTATAGTGACAGTGCTCAAGCCCGTTTGCCTTGCCCGGATCTTTTATTCTTCCATGATTGTTTCTGAATGGGGAAGTACAGAACAATGGGTCTAGTTCCAGATCACCTCAGCACTTGGAAGAAATTTTGTAGGGAAAAATGTGTTTCTGGTGACAAGGAAATCACTTTGGGTTACTTCTAAGTACTCCAGAATTGGGTTAAACTGCTGATGATAATCATTTTAGCATTCTTTTTATTGGCATAGGGGAGAAGAAGAAAGGAGAAAGGGAACATTTTCAAAGATCTGATGGGATTTTTTTTGTATTTAATTATGGTATCTTTATTAGCCCGCATGGGCTGCCATAATAAGATGTCATAGCTGGGGTGGCTAACACTGGAGAGATTTATTTTCTCAGAGTTCTGGAGACTGGAAGTCAAAGATTAAGGTGCTAGCAGGGTTGGTGCCTAGTGAGAGCTCTCTTCAGTTGTAGATGATAGCCTTCTCTCTGCTTACACTGGTCCTTCCTCAGTGCATATGCACAAGAGAGAGAGGTAGGTAGGGGAAGCATGCGGGGGAGGGAGGAAAGTGAAAGAATATGAGTGCTTTCTAGTGTCTTTTCTTATATGAACACTAATATTATCAGATCAGGGCCTCACCTTTATGACCTCATTTAACTGTAATTACTTTCTAAAGACCGTATCTCCAAATATATCTGCATTAGGCATTAGGTCTTTAGCATACAAATTTTAGGTAGGGTAATACAATTCGATCCACAGCAATATCATATAAACCTCAACTAACTCCAGAAGGTCTTGAATCCCGTTATTCAGAGAAGGAAACGAGCTTAGAAATGTTCAGTGAACCATGCCAGGTCATGAAACCGATAGGCGGGAGAGCTAGCGATTGAAACCAATCTTCTGGTTTCAAAGCCCATTTTGATTTCAACATCATAGGCCACCAACGGCCATTTGCCATCTCCTGTATAATGACTACTTCCCAAGTGTCAGCAACCTTGCTAGAGGACTTTACAACACTATTTTTCTTAACCTCTCAACAACGATGGAAAGGCACAGAAGAGTTAAGTGACTTGCCAGACAGCACAGTTAGAGAGTAGGATGACCCCAAAACCTTAAATCCAGATTTAATTTTATTCCAATGCCAACATTTTTGTTCTGTTTCTCTATAATGGATTTTTGGGGTTGGTCAATTACTCGCTAATCAATCATTTAATTAGAATGCACTATAAACCAAAGTACTCCAAGCTTTCTGAAACTATGGAAACTTTTGTACCATGAAAAAGAAAATCCACAGAACATTAATCAGGGTGAAAAGTTTTAGTATATGTAAGGGCAAATGACATAAAAAAATCAAATTTGTATTGGTTTATGCCTGAAATTCCACATTA